>CM076409.1:7127945-7207945 GCA_038363315.1 Mugilogobius chulae
CAAACGACTCTAAACTCAGGAGAAACATCACGCAGAGCTGACCCTAACGACGAGGTTTAAACGAGCTGACGAGTCCAGGGAAACTTCAACACAAACGACTCTAAACTCAGGAGAAACATCCACGCAGAGCTGACCCTAACGACGAGTTTAAACGAGCTGACGAGTCCAGGGAAACTTCAACACAAACGACTCTAAACTCAGGAGAAACATCCACGCAGAGCTGACCCTAACGACGAGTTTAAACGAGCTGACGAGTCCAGGGAAACTTCAACACAAACGACTCTAAACTCAGGAGAAACATCCACGCAGAGCTGACCCTAACGACGAGTTTAAACGAGCTGACGAGTCCAGGGAAACTTCAACACAAACGACTCTAAACTCAGGAGAAACATCCACGCAGAGCTGACCCTAAACGACGAGTTTAAACGAGCTGACGAGTCCAGGGAAACTTCAACACAAACGACTCTAAACTCAGGAGAAACATCCACGCAGAGCTGACCCTAACGACGAGTTTAAACGAGCTGACGAGTCCAGGGAAACTTCAACACAAACGACTCTAAACTCAGGAGAAACATCCACGCAGAGCTGACCCTAACGACGAGTTTAAACGAGCTGACGAGTCCAGGGAAACTTCAACACAAACGACTCTAAACTCAGGAGAAACATCCACGCAGAGCTGACCCTAACGACGAGTTTAAACGAGCTGACGAGTCCAGGGAAACTTCAACACAAACGACTCTAAACTCAGGAGAAACATCCACGCAGAGCTGACCCTAACGACGAGTTTAAACGAGCTGACGAGTCCAGGGAAACTTCAACACAAACGACTCTAAACTCAGGAGAAACATCCACGCAGAGCTGACCCCTAACGACGAGTTTAAACGAGCTGACGAGTCCAGGGGAAACTTCAACACAAACGACTCTAAACTCAGGAGAAACATCCACGCAGAGCTGACCCTAACGACGAGTTTAAACGAGCTGACGAGTCCAGGGAAACTTCAACACAAACGACTCTAAACTCAGGAGAAACATCCACGCAGAGCTGACCCTAACGACGAGTTTAAACGAGCTGACGAGTCCAGGGAAACTTCAACACAAACGACTCTAAACTCAGGAGAAACATCCACGCAGAGCTGACCCTAACGACGAGTTTAAACGAGCTGACGAGTCCAGGGAAACTTCAACACAAACGACTCTAAACTCAGGAGAAACATCCACGCAGAGCTGACCCTAACGACGAGTTTAAACGAGCTGACGAGTCCAGGGAAACTTCAACACAAACGACTCTAAACTCAGGAGAACATCCACGCAGAGCTGACCCTAACGACGAGTTTAAACGAGCTGACGAGTCCAGGGAAACTTCAACACAAACGACTCTAAACTCAGGAGAAACATCACGCAGAGCTGACCCTAACGACGAGTTTAAACGAGCTGACGAGTCCAGGGAAACTTCAACACAAACGACTCTAAACTCAGGAGAAACATCCACGCAGAGCTGACCCTAACGACGAGTTTAAACGAGCTGACGAGTCCAGGGAAACTTCAACACAAACGACTCTAAACTCAGGAGAAACATCCACGCAGAGCTGACCCTAACGACGAGTTTAAACGAGCTGACGAGTCCAGGGAAACTTCAACACAAACGACTCTAAACTCAGGAGAAACATCCACGCAGAGCTGACCCTAACGACGAGTTTAAACGAGCTGACGAGTCCAGGGAAACTTCAACACAAACGACTCTAAACTCAGGAGAAACATCCACGCAGAGCTGACCCTAACGACGAGTTTAAACGAGCTGACGAGTCCAGGGAAACTTCAACACAAACGACTCTAAACTCAGGAGAAACATCCACGCAGAGCTGACCCTAACGACGAGTTTAAACGAGCTGACGAGTCCAGGGAAACTTCAACACAAACGACTCTAAACTCAGGAGAAACATCCACGCAGAGCTGACCCTAACGACGAGTTTAAACGAGCTGACGAGTCCAGGGAAACTTCAACACAAACGACTCTAAACTCAGGAGAAACATCCACGCAGAGCTGACGCCTAACGACGAGTTTAAAACGAGCTGACGAGTCCAGGGAAACTTCAACACAAACGACTCTAAACTCAGGAGAAACATCCACGCAGAGCTGACCCTAACGACGAGTTTAAACGAGCTGACGAGTCCAGGGAAACTTCAACACAAACGACTCTAAACTCAGGGAGAAACATCCACGCAGAGCTGACCCTAACGACGAGTTTAAACGAGCTGACGAGTCCAGGGAAACTTCAACACAAACGACTCTAAACTCAGGAGAAACATCCACGCAGAGCTGACCCTAACGACGAGTTTAAACGAGCTGACGAGTCCAGGGAAACTTCAACACAAACGACTCTAAACTCAGGAGAAACATCCACGCAGAGCTGACCCTAACGACGAGTTTAAACGAGCTGGACGAGTCCAGGGAAACTTCAACACAAACGGACTCTAAACTCAGGAGAAACATCCACGCAGAGCTGACCCTAACGACGAGTTTAAACGAGCTGACGAGTCCAGGGAAACTTCAACACAAACGACTCTAAACTCAGGAGAAACATCCACGCAGAGCTGACCCTAACGACGAGTTTAAACGAGCTGACGAGTCCAGGGAAACTTCAACACAAACGACTCTAAACTCAGGAGAAACATCCACGCAGAGCTGACCCTAACGACGGTGATGTACCAGATTAAACGAGGTCTGTGCGCAGGAGAAACAGTCACAAGTCCAAGATTTTAGTTCAGTTTTCATGGAATTCTCCACAAAGTGTAACTCGTCTCACTCCGGATGAATCCGTTGAACTCTGATGTGAGTTCTTCCACATTAGCCGTCTGTAACTTCCCCCTCTGACAGTGTTCAGGAAAAAGAGAGACGTTTAATGAAACACTTGGAGCTGAGTTGTTCTGATGAGGATTTTTAAGGTGATTTTAAAATGTTTAGAATGAGTCAGTGTTGATCCTGTCTCTACGAAATAAAAACTGGGACAGAGTATGAATGTTCTCTGTCAGAATCTGTGCGTGTGACTTTTACTAGAGCTGTTCAAAGAGACGCAGCTTAATGTGAAAAGGAGAGTCTGTTTGGTCCAGAGGGAAATCATTTTGCAGAGCCTGAACTCGTATCACATTTGTGCTTTACATGGTCAAATGTTTTATTTTACTTTATAGGACCAGCAGGTGAGCTCACAGCTCTGTTTGTTTAAAGAAATGTGGCTACATGACGTAGTTTAGTCCAGCAGTGGGACGACACGGAGCAGTGGAAGCAGCGCTGAAATAAAGAAAAAATAAATGGGATGCAATTTCCCATAATCTGGAGTATTCTTGACCTATTAATGCACTTTTAAAAATTGTGAACTTATGCATAATTTGATACTCAAATCTGAACTGAAGGGTTTTGTGAACAGAAGTTACTAATGAACCTTTGTCCAGGACAAACAGCCTCATGTTTTATCACACTTCTGTTGTGTCTCAGTTAAATCTGCAGTGGTGTCAGTTCATCAGCTGTTTGTGATCAGAACTCAATCAATCAGTTTCCTGTTGACATAAAAGTAGCTCATAGCTCCTGAGTGCCTAGTTTGCCTCTGCCCAGGGCCGGCCCGGTGCTTGTTGTGTGAAGTGTGATTGGTGCGTCTGATCACATGATCTGTGCTGTGTCTGTAAACCAATCAGCTGATGGGACCAGACCCTGATTCTCTGAAATCTGTGAATTCACAAACATCTTGAGAGAATCTGACTGGACAGTTTTAGAGTTAGTAGAGAGTTGTTAAAAATCAGGAGACTGAGATTTAGTTTTCAATCAAAATAATGAGTTTTTTGTCCAGTAAAATGTGGTTTGGAACAGTTTTCTTAATCCAAATTTTCCCCAAACACCTTTTCTCTTCTGCACGTTAAGCCTCTGCTGCTGCTCTTGTGTTTAAAGTACATTTATATGATTATTTTATTCAGATAAACCATCAGGATGTGTTTGGTGTTGGACAGAAGAGATAAACCATCAGACTGAAGAGTTAAATCCAGTTTGTGTTAAAGACAAAAGCTGCTGCAGACTCGTGTTCGTCGACTGTGAAGCTCGGACCCTCCACACTATTATCTCTAATGGAACGTGTCGCGCTCAATGGCGTAGAGCCGGGCGCATTACGCTGCAGACACACACTCGTACGCAGCAGACACACACACTCGTTTGAACGGCTGTGGGTGTGAGCTCGATGGGACACGGAGTTAAGGCTCAGACGTGTTTGTGTTTTCTGGAGTTTGGTCACATCACACAGACTTTTACTGCAGAGACAAGCATCAGGACGCTTCATTTGTGTGGAGAAGGGACAGAATTGTGTCAAATAAAGTGGATTTCAGTCACATCCAAACTCATCCTCTTCCTTTTCTTACAGAGACATTCACACGGAGCTGATAAACCTTTATAAACCTGTAATATTTTTTCTTAACCAGAATGTTAGCAACAATCCGACTGCACATGAGACCAACACAAGTCTGAGCAAGTAAAAAAGGTCCGCACAGCAAAATGAGCTCCCAAAATCATTTATTTGCTACACCCAGTAACGTTTCGGGCGCTTAGCCCTTCATCAGACCAACACAAGTCTGAACACTCGGGCCATTCTAGGAGCAGTTTAGACGACAATGAGTTTTCACGAATCCAAGACGTTTCTATGTCAGATTGTCTTCTCTTTTCCACTACAACGAGCTACATGTTCATTGAATCTGCGTTTCTCTGGAGACGATTCAAGAGGTAGTTTCAGGGCTGGTTCAGTGGATGCACCGCAGTGTGAACAGGAAAAACAGTTGTCAATGAAGACGGTTTCACTGATATGTGCGTGCAGTAGGGGTTGCACAACTACTGAATTTTAGTAGTGAACTAGTCGAGAGCGTTAGTCGCGTCGACTTCGACTAGTCGATGACGTCATTAACAAAAACAAAGATCCAAAGGCACGAGGATTTTGCCTGGGCAATTGTGAGAAACAGCTTATTTATTCTGACCATATTATCAGAAAACATTAGACTTACTTAATGCCCTATAATAAAGCTGAACGTAGGCTCTTTGATTTTACATAAAAGAAGAAAAAATAGCTGAATAAGCCTATTTGTGCGAGCCGAGGGGCGGAGGCTCTCGCTCTGACAGCGGCTCTGACGGTCTGTCCACACTCACACACTGAGCAGTGGGACGTTTGGTCAGTGCGTTTTGAACAGTGAAGGAAACACAAATCCACCTGAAGCCCTGGTTCCACACACATCACTCATCACTCTTTTCCTCTCGTCTCCTTCTCCCACAAACCGCGCTGTAAAACGTAAGACCAGTGTAGATCCACAGACTTGGACGCAGGCGGATGATTGGGAGACGGCTGGTCAGGGCGCGTTGGAGCGAACAGTCCGAGTGCTTTGAGCCGGACTATACAACGCGCTCGGCTAGACAAAGCGCTTTGGGACGGACAGTTGGTGCGTTATTGGAGTGGAGCCGGGGTTGTGCTCGGTAGTGGAGGCACAAAGTGTCTGTGCGTGATGCAAGGCAGGGGTAGTCTCCCGCGCTCAAGTGTGCCGAAGCGGCGGGACAAAGAATCCCGAGGCGGAAGAACAGCGCGAGGAGAGACGTAGAACGGGCCGGGGAAAAAATCGGACAAGTTCGGACATTTATGTGTTAGAAAGTTTAAAAGAGCTTTTTCTTAAGCCAACCTCTGATTTAATTATTCTTCGGCTAGTCGACTACCTCTCAAAGTAGTCGCGGGGGACCTTTATAGTCGACTAGTCGGTGCAAGCCCATGCAGTCGCTACTTTAAGACATAGAAGAAGACTGCCTCAGTCACCAAAAATCAGCAGAAGAAGAAGCACAGTCTTCACCATAGCTAAAACAACTCTCGGATATTTTACTCTGAAAATGTGGCAACAACAACAGTGTAATCTGTTCTGGTGTTTGTCTCCAAACCAAACCAAACAAACCAAATCAAACCAAACCAAACCAAGTACCTTTCATTCTCACAAAGTCTCACAACAGTGTCCAGTGTTCTACCTGTGTGTTGCAGAGAAGGAGACACAAAACAGACTTTCTAAAGCCTCTCCGGTGCTGATTCGATTAGTCTGTTTGAAATTGTTTGCTCAGAAGAAAATAAAGTTTGAACAAGTATTATTCAAGCACCGCAGGACAGCTGTCCAAGTGTCTGCGCCCGGTTAAAGTGAGCTGTCCTCCTAGTGTTTGAGTCCCTTTTTTCCTCGCGCGCTGGTTGCTTCCTTTACACTTTCATTGATTTGAATAACTTGTAAACCTGTCAATGCTCGTGTTAAGTTATCTGGAGCCGAGCACAAGTGCGCCACCTGCTGACGAGGCAAAAGAACTACTGCATTTCAGTCTGTCTGCGTTTCCACGTAAAAGCCAGCGCACACCGGGACGCTCTGTGAGATCTGCCACAACCCAGAACACAAGACTTACATAGATAGACAGCTTTGCCTGAATTCCAGACTGCACTTACTATGTTCCTCCTGTTCGTCTGTTCGTCTGCGCAGATAAAGAGGAAAGTTCCAGACTGCAGCTTTAGCCTCGCACACTCACACTTCTGACTCGTGTTTAATATTTAGTCTCAGAGGTTTTACCCTGAGCGTCCTCTGGGGGGCAGCACGTTGTGATTCAATTTACACCTGAAACCTGTGAAGAAGAAGAACTGCACCTGCTCCTGCAAATAAACACAAACAAGTAACATGTAAACAAGTAAACAAGACAAACAGTAAAATGTAAAATGAACTGAAACAATCTTTATTAGTGATTCTTTTGGTGAGCATTAGTCGTTAGAAAAGTGTCCTTCTCTCCTCCTTTTCTCCTCTTCTCCTCTCGTCTCTCTCCTCTCTTCCCTCTCTTGCCTCTCGCCTCTTCTCTGATCTCTCTCTCTCCTCCTCTCTCTCTCTCTCCTCCCTCTCTCTCTTTCCCCCTCTCTCTTCTCTCCTCTCTCCCTCTCCCTCCTCTCTCCTTCTCTCCTCTTTCTCTCTCTCTTTTCCTCTCACCTCTCTCTTTCCTCTCCTCTCTCTCCTCTCTCTCTTCCCTCCCTCTCCTCCTCTCTCTTCCTCCTCTCTCTTTCCCCTCTCTCTCTCTCTTCCTCCTCTCTCTTTCTCTTCCTCTCTCTTTCTCTCCCCTTCCCATCTTTTCCTCTCCTCCTCCTCTTTCCCTCTCTCCTCTCTCCTCCTCTCCTCTCTTTCCTCTCCCCTCTCTTTCTTCCTCTCCCTCTGCTTCTCTTCTCCCCTCTCTCTCTTTCCTCTCCCGCTTCTTCCTCTTTACTCCCTCTCTCTCTTTCTCTCTCTCTCCCTCTCTCTTTCCTCTCCCCCTTCTCGCTTTCTCCCCTCTCTCTCTTGCACCCTCTCTCTCGTTCCTCCTCTCTCCTCTATCTCTCTCCACTCTCCTCCTTTCCCTCCCTCCCTCTCCTCCCTCTCTACTCTCTCATCTCCCGTCTCTCTTTCAACTCTGTCCTTCTTCTTCTCTTTCTTTCTTCCCTCTCTCTCCTTTTGTTGCTCGTTTTCTTGAACAGTTTCTCTCTCTCTTCTTCTTTCCTCTTCCCCTCTCCTCTATTTCTTCCTTCTACCCTCCTCTTCTGCCCTCCTCTCTCTCTCTCTCTCTCATTTATCTTATTTGTTTCTTCCCCTCATGTTCTGCTCCTGTCCTCTCTCTCTGTTTATCATTTGTTTCTCGTCTCTCTCTTCCTTCTCTCCTCCCTCTCTCTCTCCTCCTTCTCCCTCCCTCGTTTTCTGTGGTTTGTTTGTTGGACAGATGTGAAGGAGACGTTGAAAACACTCAGAGCTGAGTCGACACTTTTCTGCTGCTGAGTCGGAGCGAAAGTCTGAACGAACTGAAGAACGAATAAAGTTTAGAGAGAGAGAGAGAGAGAGAGAGGGAGAGAGAGAGAGAGAGGGAGGGAGGAGGGAGGGAGGAGAGAGAGAGGGGAGAGAGAGAGGAGGGAGAGGAGAGAGAGAGAGAGAGGGAGGAGAGAGAGGCTGAGTCGGAGCGAAAGTCTGAACGAACTGAAGAACGAATAAAGTTTAGAGAGAGAGAGAGGGAGAGAGGAGAGAGGAGAGGAGAGAGAGAGAGAGAGAGGAGAGAGAGAAAAGAGAAGAGAGAGAGAGAGGTGGGGCAGAGGAGAGAGAGAGAGAGAGAGAGAGAGAGAGGAGAGAGGGAGAGGGGGAGAGAGGGAGAGAAAGGAGAGAGAGAGAGAGGGGAGAGAAAGGAGAGAGAGGAGAGAGGGAGAGACAGAGAGGGAGAGAGAGAGGGAGAGAGAGAGAGAGAGAGAGAAAAAGAGGAAGAGAGGAAGGAAGGACAGAGAAAGAGAGGGGTGCGGAAAGAGAGGGTGAGAGACACAGAGAAAGAGACAGAAAGAGGGAGAGAGAGAGTGAGGGGGAGAGACAAAAGAGGAGAGATGGAAAGAAAGAGAGAGGGGGCAAAGAGAGGGAGAGACAAAATGAGAAAGAGGGAAGAAGAGAGAGAGCAAGAGTCAGAGTCAAAGGAGAAAGTGACAAAAGAGAGGGAGGGAGAGGAGAGAGAAAGAGAGAGGGGGCAAGACATCATAGAGAGGAGAGGAGGATGAAGTGAAAGAGAGGAGGGAGAGAAAAGAGAAAGACTGTCCAAGATAAATGAGCAAAGAAAGGAGAGAAAGGAAGAAAGAGAGAGTCGACAAGATAATCAATAGAGGGGGAAATGAGAGAAGCCATACACCGCTGCAGTTGAAAGTAGAATCCCAAATGTAACCGCTGTGGCGTCTGTGCTGCAGCCAAAAAGGTCTGAGAAAGACATCTATGTAATCCAGCCTCTCATCTCTCCTTCTGTCTCCAGGTAAAGAGAGAGATAAAAGTTTAATGATAAAAGCAGGTCTTTGTCGCTCCTTTGTTCCAGTGCCGGTGTGGTGAGAAAGTCAGGGCGTTTACATGCCGGCCCGGAAAACTGGATAACTAGCCTAGTCCGATTTAAACCAGTTTTCCAAAGCTCATGTAAACCCGGGCAGACCTACTGAGAAGCCGTAAACCGGTTTTCGGAAAACCAGTTGGCGCATGTGGTCCCGACCGATTGTAGTCTGATTTAGACTCATGTAAACAGACAATCGGTCTGCAGCTGGACAAATGAACTGAGCAGCTCACAACTCCTGACCACTGCACATCCAACAATAAATTAAGAATTTTAGAACTATAAAGTGCCTTGCACAAAGTGGCACACACAATCTCACTTAACTCCATGTTTAACACTGCTAATTTACACAAAAAAAAAATGTGGTATTTAACAAAAAAAAAAAAAAAAAAAAAAATGTTAAATGCATCTAAAAAATGTTTATATATTATCACTTTTAACTATTCCCTATGTTTTAACTTACATTGTTTAAAACAGTCATAAATGTGAGTGGTGCGGTCGCATTTCCTGCGCTCGCCTCCTTCACTGGATATTTCATTATTTCTATTTATTTAGCAAAAGCTCTCGTTTATACAATACGCTGTTGTAAAGGTTGTTTAATAAAAATAAAATAAATAACATGGTAAAACGCCATCTAGCTCAACCCCGTAACACACGAAGAATTCAAAACAACTAGCCACGAACGCATGCATAAGCCGACTGCAGGACGAGACACTTGGAATGTTTTGAGAAGAAATTGTGCAGGAGATAGGATCCATCGTGATTATTTCATTAGAAGTAAGACTCAGCCGTCCAAGTACACGCACATTTAACACAGCTTTAGTAGTTAGTACTTTGTAATTATTTTTAGATAAAATTGCCATGAGCAAGATACAATGAGCCAAAAAGTGTTACAATTTAACAAAACAAAGTAAACCTATTAATTTTAATAAATATATTACAAAAAAACATAAATAAACAATAAACAGTCTCCAACAGAAAAAAAAAAAAAAAAAATTTAAAATACGCAGCTAAAAATGAAAAAAAAGAGCCTCAATGCACTACATGCCAGTGAGTCTGACAGCAATCTGCACAGTCTGCCAGGGACCATCTCGGGTATCGTTAACTCTCACATGTAAACAGGAGCAAAACTGGTCCAACCGCTTTGAGGGGAAAACCAAGTAGAGTCCGGTTTTCTAGCCTAGTCTGATTTCCCTGATCATGTAACCGCAGTGAATGAAAGTGAAACTAAACTCCTCCATGTGGCAGTCCACGTGAGGAACAGCTGATTCATTTACAGCGCTTTGTTTTGAGTCCAGACTGTATGTGTGTTTGACAAATGTAACATTGTTAAACAGCTGAAGGGCTTATAATTAATATTTGAAGCAAGAACTGAAAAAGAACCATTAATGAACCGGTCCCGAAAAGCCAGTATCGTTAAAGTCCTGGTACCCAGCCCTAACAACGAGTGTGGACATCTATGGTTGTTGTGAGCGATGACATCACAGGATCAGAGCTCTCTGACCTCTGTTGAACCCTGTTCCTTCTTTTTTCTCCCTCTCTCCATTTTCTCTCTCTCCTCCCTCTGTCCTTCTCTTTCTCCTCTCCTCTCTCTGTCCTTCTCTTTCTCCTCTCCTCTCTCTCTCTCCATCTCTTTCTTCCTTCTCTCTCTCTCGTGTGAGTTTAACTTTAATAATAATTCCCTCGTTTCCTTCCCCGTCTTTGGTCTTGTGGGCTTTTTACTCTCTCTCCCTCCTCTTCTCCTCCCTTCTCTCTTTCTCTCCTCCCTCTGTCCTCTCTCTCTCTCTTTCTTCCTTCTCTCTCTCTCTTATGTGAATATAACTTCTCGTTTTCCTTCCTTAGTCTTGTGGGCTTTTTTACACTCTCTCCCTCTCTCTTCCTCCCTCTTTCCTTCTCTTTCCCCTCTCTCCTCTCTCCTCCCCTCTCTTCTCTTCTCCCTCCCTCTCTTCTCTTCTCCCTCCCTCTCTTCTCTTTCTCTCTCTCTCTCTTATGTGAATATAACTTCTCGTTTTCCTTCCTCCGTCTTTGATCTCGTGGGCTTTTTTACACTTTCTCTCTTCTCCTCTCCTCTCTTCTTTTCTCTCTCTCCCTCCCTCTGTTCTTCTCTCCTCTCTTCTTCATTCTCTCTCTCTTTCTTCTCTCCTCTCTTCTTTCTTCTCTCTCTCTCTCTTTTTTCCTTCTCTCTCTCTTTCTCTCGTGTGAATATAACTTTAAGAATAATTCCCCTCGTTTCCTTCCCTTTCGTCTTGGTCTCGTGGGCTTTTTTACACTCCCCCCTCTTCTTCTCTCTCTCTTTCTTCTCTCTCTCTCTCTCTTATGTGAATATAACTTCTCGTCCTCCTTCCTTCGTCTCGTGGGCTTTTTTACACTCTCTCTCCTTCTCTCCTCTCTTCTTTTCTTCTCTCTCTCTCTCTCTTATGTGAATATAACTTCTCGTTCTCCTTCTCTCCGTCTTTGGTCTCGTGGGCTTTTTTACACATTGTAATTTCCGACTAAATGGGACATCTGTTTGGAGACGGGGGAAGATTCGCCGCGGTTTCCACGGCAACCATCGCTCCAAAAAACACGGGAAGGAAAAAAACGGCAGAAGGGGAGAAAACGACGACGAGAGCGGGACACGTTTTATGGACTGGGTTTTATCGCTTCGACACAAACACAAAAGAGTCTGAGTGTTTCTGCACATTCTCACTGCCCGTTTAGGAGAATTAAATCTACTAAACTATGTTTATTTAAAGAATATTCGATTGTATGGTAGAGTTCTAGTTTGACTCAACCTGAAAGTAGCTGAAGGGCTTTATTTATTTTTCTAAATCAGTGATTCTTAACCAGAGGGCCTCACAATCAGTAAAACACAATACATTTAAGATTAAGTTCCAGGTTACTTTGCAGAGGAACATTCAGGCCTCAAGATCAAAAAGGTTAAGAACTGTTCTAATGTACAGTGAGATAAACAAAAGATACATTTTAACCAAATACTGGAGTTATGGAGACATAAACAGTGTTTGTACATTATTTATTTAAATCAGGGCTATTCAAGTATCTTTTACAGCGGGACAGGACTAAGGTCTGTGGGCCGAACAACAAAACTGCACAGAGAACTTATGTTTAGTATATTGAAAATCAGTCTAAATTATTCTGTCCTATAACAGTCTTACACTAGCAGAGATAAATGAAGAGTAGAACTTGAGCAAATCAGAAGAACAGATAAAAGACGAGGCTAAACCTAGAGTTAATCCAACTGTTTCTAGATCTACATTTGTGTTGCTTCAAGGATAAACCTCAATTTGGAACAAGACCAGAGCAATTAGTGAACCAGAAAGTTCTGCAGACTACTGAATACCAGATCTAACCAAGAAATGTGGTCCAGTCCATGGCCCACTTTATCATGGTGGGCCAGTCTTTATTGTTTAACATTATGGACGACACGGTGGTGCAGTGGTTAGCGCTCTGGCCTCATAGCAAGAAGGTCCTGGGTTTGACTCTCGGCCGCTCTATGTGAAGTTTGCACATTCTCCTCGTGTCTGCTTAGGTTTCCTCCTACAACTAAAAACATGTCCACTGTGCCTCTCCAGGACTACAGATGAAATGAGCTGTAAACTACAATCTGGTACAAGCATCTCTGCCATTGTGCTTAATGTAACTGTACATTGTCCTTAATAAACATTACCTTCAGTGCTCACTGTAAATCAGATACAGAGTGTTCCCAGGCTTCTTTACAATGTGGCCCAGTCCATGGCCCATTTTACTCTGATGGTTAGTCTTTGTTGTAGGGCTGCAACAACTAATCGATTTAATCGATTAAAATCGATTATTAAAATAGTTGTCAACGAATTTGGTCATCGATTAGTTGGCTAAAACTTTTACGCTCAGTCCGCTGTGATCCAGCCGCTTTGAGTGGCACCTTCAGCGGCTTTGTAGAGCTCTCCTTCGACTCTCACAAAGTACAGACGAACAGAAACCTTGTGCCTGTTTAGCGGACCTTTTAATCACACAATAACAGCCACGAGTAACCTTCCGGAGGTGGTGTATAGCTTAATCTCATAAAGTTACGAGTTTGTCATTTCTCCGCGGGTGAGTCGGCCCCTTTCAGCGCTTTAGACTCGCGGTAGATTTCTAGAAACATCCCGCGCAAAATCTAGCGTCTTTTTGATTTGTCTTTGCTGTTACACGAGCTGCTGCGTGTGCTTTTTGTAAGGTTTTCTCTGATAAAGTTAAAAGCCGTCCACAGCGTCTCTCTCCTCTCCTCTCACCAAAAAGCAGCACCAGCAGGCCCCGCCCCTTTCCCCTCCGTGTGTGAGTAACCATGGCGACGGAGTTTGAGTGACAGGAGTGAGAGGTGAACACTCGCAAACTTAAAACTTTTAGATATGAAACAAAACAATCATAATGATGATCTTAACAGGACCTAATTGCTGGGTTTCACATTCTAGAATTCTTGTCAGTTAAAAGCCTGATTGGGGGCAAGAGGCAGTTTTTCCTATTAATAACATTAGACTTTGCCATGAAATATTTCAAAAATTATTTAATAAATTTAAAAAGTGATGATTTTGGGGTGACTAGACCCAATAAACTTTTGAATTGCAAAAATAAACTGCGTTTAAACAAACTTAATTTTACCTGCCCCCAGTCTGATTGAAATAACATTGGACTGTAGAATGTTGTGATGTCATCTGAAACCCAGCAATAGATACAAATGCTAATAACAGTATGCATTAGATGCAGCAGCAAACACTTATTATTAGTTTTAATATGACTTAAAACAAGTTAATATAATATGCTCATTCTTTATAGATGCTTTTGTCCACATTGCCCAGACCTATAATAACCACATTAAAAGAAGTAGCTAGATAGCAAAATCTGGATATTCTACTTTATTTTTGTATTTTCTTTTGTTCAAGAAAAGCCCAGTGTGTTCATTAAGTGCACACAAGTTGTCTTTTGCATAAATACATTTAATAAAATGCAAAACACCTTATATTTATTATTTTGACATTTTTATCCGATTAATCGATCCAATAATCGACAGATTAATCGATTATCAAAATAATCGTTTGTTGCAGCCCTACTTTGTTGTTTAACATTATGTTGCTGTATTATATACACACCACTGTTCACTGCTAATCAGATATGGTGTGTTTCAAAGGCCTCTTACATTGTGGTTCATGGCCCATTTTACTATGAAGGACTATATCATATTGCTTAGTGGGCCGCCTTTGGCCCGCAAACTGCTATTGAATAGCCCTGCTTTAAATCAATAGTGTGGAACTCATTTTGACAAAGGGCCACGTTGGCATTGTGATCGTCCTCGAAGGGCCGGGTATAACTCAAACTAACTCATGATGGACATGCTAATGCTTGTGTTTGATGCTTGTGTTTTTATTGAAGTGACAATTACTGAAAATGCATCTGCATTAGTCTGAAAGATGACTCACTCTTTAAGTTTCAGACAAATTATTTTATTAGATTAAAACATTCAGATTAGTCCTGGCACTATAAAACTAAAGTAAACCTTATAAGACCTTGAGGGATGAATGAAATGAAGTGGAGGGCCACATCTGGTCCCCGGGCCTTGAGTTTGACACGTGTGGGTTAAATAATACTATTTTAACTCATTTGGCATTTAGTTTAAATGATGCAGCAATCTTTCTTTGCTTTAACAATGCGTTTTTACTGCATTTCAGAGCTGTATAATCCAGATATGGTTTTGAGGCCTTGATCAGAAATGACATTCTTTTGACGTCTTTGTGACACAAAATAAATAATAAAAATACATGAGTTTATTCTGAGTGAGAAGGACTTAGTTTTGACTAAATATTAATCCTGGTTTTATTTCACAATTACATTCGCCAACACTACTTTTCCTTCTTTAAATCCACAGTAGAAGTGTGAAAGTTGAACTGCTGCGGCTCATTTAAAGTGTTTTCTCTCCGACTTCTCTCGTTCTCAGTTTGTGGAGCGACTCTGGACAGTTTGACAGCACAAGAAGTATTTTTATATAAAATAATGGGACGAACGTCTCAGGAAGTGGGCGGATCGTCTGAGCGTCGCCATGACAACCACTGTGACGAGTGACAGGACGAGATTTCGATTATTTATACAAGAGAGAGAGAGGAGAGAGAGGGAGAAAGAGAGGAGAGAGAGAGAGGGAAAGAGAGACTGAGAGAGAGAGGAGAGAGAGAGAATAACAGACTCACCACATGAGTTTAATCGACATAAAACTTTAAGG
The DNA here is from genome assembly GCA_038363315.1 of Mugilogobius chulae. Lineage (NCBI taxonomy): Eukaryota > Metazoa > Chordata > Actinopteri > Gobiiformes > Gobiidae > Mugilogobius > Mugilogobius chulae. The sequence goes on from CM076409.1 coordinate 7,143,065, forward strand.
CAGAAACTGTACTTACATTTGTAAGTTTAACTGCCTTATATTTTTTACAGTGTAGTAGGCTGAGGACTGTATTAGTCTATGACGTCCTAATATTAGCTTCTATTAAACTGACCCACAGTCCTGGGGTTTTCTGCAGGACCTGCTGTAAGAGTGGATTTACACAAAGTGCAACTTGGATGCGAGTCCCGCAGAACTTAGAAAGTGCTTAAAACCAATGCGTTGATTTACACCGTGCTCCGACATGTCCGACTGCGAGAGTCGCGCGACTCTGCGGAAAGAATCCACATGAAGTCTATTTTTCCCGGAGACCGCAGCGGTCTGGTGCGGCTTTCAATTCATTATACGAGCGTTCTCGCGGGAATCTACGTGACTCCGCGTGGCTTTGGACGAAACCAGACCACAGTTGACAGCATCTGGTGTAACAGGCACTTAGCAAGAAACCCACACGTGTCCCGACCCGCACCCGCCTCACAGTCTGTGTACATCCAGCGTAACTCACACTGCCTCCAGATGCAGATCCAGATCCGTCTGGGTCCGGTCGTCCCTCACACTGCCTCCAGAATACACATGTGTATGTACAGACTCTGTTGGCCTCTGAGACCACGAGTTCACTGGATTCACGCTCAACTTGGGAGTTTCAGGAGTTTACGTGATCTCTGGCACATGGATATGTAAACAAGGAACACTTGCGCCGTGTTTTGGGCTTATTTCATGTCACTTCATTTTCTGTTGGATTTTTCTCCGCACAGTGAGTGAATACAGGACATTTATTTATATCCTGTGTGTTCAATAGTCGCGTATATGTCGAGCATTTTGACGTATTTGTTGTAGTAGTAGAAATGTAATGATATTATTTTGAAAACCACCGGATTCTCTTCACCCACGAGCGCTTGGTTTCCTGTTTGTCGTGTCTTGTTTTCACAACTTCATCAAAAAGGGCTGCGGATGGCTCCGGCTGTCCAGAAAAAGTTCCTTCCAACGGAAACGATCCGGACGTACGGAGCACATCCGCGTGGATCTCCGGACCGTACGCATTGCGGTGTGAGCCACTCTCATTACTTTTCAAGAATTGGAAAGCCTGCAGAGTCCGGTCCGCAGTCCAGTACGTAGTTAGTGTGAGCCCGGGGTAAGAGTGCCTGGTTAGAGCTCACATCTTGAGCCACTCGATCATGTCCCGGTGCTGCTCCGCGCAGATGTAAAGTCTGAGCTTCACACCACTGTCAGTGCTGCGGTTATAGTGTGTCCTGGTCAAGAACAAAGTGCAAAAAAAAAAGGTGAACTAACTTTGTGAATGAATCTTCTGTAAACAGACGTGAACGCATCGTGGCAGTGGAGATGCAGCCTAAGTATAAACACATAAGTGATTTGGATCTAAACTTGCAGCTTTGCGGTTCATGTCAGACCATGTGCGCTGTAGTCTATTGAGCTGCATTCATAAAATACAGATAATCGATGAGAGCAGGAGGGCGGCAGCACCCACAGCACCCCACTTCCCACGCTTGTGTGCTTAACGTGATACACCTCCGGCCCAGAAGCCAAGACTCACTGAAAACTCTGATTCTGGGTCAAACGCCTGTGTCCTGAGGGGAATGTAAACAGATTCAGGTCAGACCAGGGCTGCAGGTGTCGCTGCTCCAAACGAGAACAAGAGCAGAACATGTGTGAAGACTTGTGTTTTTCCTGTTCTCAGTCAGATGTTTGTGTCTTTGGTCTTCTCTTTTCCTTCTGCCCTGATCTGAGTGAACACAATGACTCTGAACTGATCTGATCCCACTCTGGGTCTGACTCTGATCCAGGGTCTTTGTCGTCTTTACAGCCTTTAGAGCCTCTTTTGTGCAGCGATTAGCAGTCTTTACCGCTCTCTCTCTTTTCTCTCTCTCTCTCTCTCTCTCTCTCTCTCTCTCTGCTCCGGTGCTAAGATCCACCGAGAGCTCATTATCACCGGGCACGCTCTCCTCCTCTCCCCCAGAGAGATGAGAGCTGGCAGAACACAGACGGAGAGAGGAGAGAGGAGAGAGAGAGAGAGATTTGATTGGTCGATGCATTGGTCAAATATATTTCCATCTGTAGCTCATCCTCTGAACTCCTCAGGTGAAGGTCACTGTGGATCTGGAAATATCAAACTCAAACAACAGTCTGAGGTTGTGGGGCTGCTTCAGTCTAAAAACCATCGTGTTCACGCTTTTTCCTGTCCTTTCATGTTTATTAAACGTTAAACTGAGAATTCTGAGTTTAAAATTGAGAAGGTTGACTTCTTGTGGGCTTTTATTTATTTATTTATTTTTTTTCTCTGGTGGAGATTATGTGCATTGTATTTTCAAACTCCTCTTTATGTTAGATACACATGAATCAGTTTCAGCCTTAAAGCAGCTGTCCGGCTCCATTATGAGCTGTAAATTCTGAGTTGAAGTTGAAGTGCAGATCCTGTTTCGATACACGTATTACCTGAGACAATGTCACGATATATTCGATACATCGAGTGCAGCTGTAACTAAAATGTGTTTTATATTTTTCATCTTCTCACAGACTTGAGGAGGCCTTTAGGAGGTTTTTTATTATGTTGTTTTTATGCTTCTGGACTTTAGATACTTTAAAATACTATTCTTTAATAATTGATCTGAGTATTTCCAACAAAACCTGCTCCAGCGGCTCCGGTCCGACACCGTGTGAGGTTTAAATCCAGCTCAAGCTTCATTATCTCAGTAAAAACACAACGTTTCTGTCTAATTACATTAACACTGTTAATCCTGTGAATCCTGTTTACACCACAGATTACACCTTTCATCTCTCCCTCCGTCTCTCCTCTCTCTCTCCCCTGGTTTTTTCTCCTCCCCATCTCTCTCCTCTCTCTTGTTTACACACACTACACCTTTCATCTCTACCTCCCTCCCTCTCTCCCTCTATCCCTCCTGCCCGCTCAACCTCATCCTCTTCTTCCTCCCATCTCTCTCTCTCTCTCTCTTGTTTACACAACATACATTTCATCTTACGTCCCTCCCTCTCTCCCTCATCCTCCTGCTGCTCAACCTCATCCTCTCCTCCTCCTCTTCCATCTCTCTCTCTGCTCTGTTCATGCCTGTTTACACACAGATTACACCTTTCATCTCTCCCTCTATCCTCCCCCTCGCTCTTCTCTCTCTCTCTCTCTCTCCAACTCTCCTCCATCCCTCCATGCCCATGCTCAAGCCTCATCCTCTTCCCCTCCTGCTTCTATCTCTTCTCCTTGTTTCATCCGTGTGTTTAACAACCAACAGATTAACACCTTTATACTCTCCTTTCCCTCCTCGTCTCTCCCCCTTGCTCTCTCCTTCTCTTCGTTCTTCTCCTCCTCCCCATCTCTCTCTCTCTCCTACTCTTCCCTCCCCCTCATCTCTCTTCCTCTCAACATTTTTGTGCAGTGATGTGGGTTATATACTCTTTTTGTTTTGTCCACAAAAGAAACGAGGCACCAGTCTTCACAAAGTTTCCTCCCTCTTTCTCTTCCTCTCTCTCTCCCTCTTCATCTCTGCCTTTTTCTCTCTCTCTCTCTCCTTCTCTCTCTGCCTAACTTCTCCTCTCTCTCTCTCTCTCTGCTGCCCTTCCCCTCTCTCCCTTCCTCTCATCTTCACCTTCTCTTTCTCTGTCTTTCTCTTCTCTCCCTCTCCTCTCTCTTCTCCTCTTCTCCTCTCTCTCCTCCCTCGCTCTCCTCATCTCCTCCTCTCCAACTCTTCCGCCCTCTCTCCTGCCCACAAGCTCATCCCTTCTTCTCCTCCATCTCTTCTCTCTGTGAATCTGTTACAACAGATTAACAACCTTTCATCTCTCCTCTATCCTCTCCCCTCTCGCTCTTCTCTCTCTCCAACTCTCCCTCCATCCTTCCTGACCGCTTCAAGCCTTCATCCTCTTTCCTCCTCCATCTCTCTCTCTCTGTCCATCCCTGTTTACACACAGATTAACCTTTATCTTCCCTTTTGTTCTCCCTCCGTGCTCTCAACCTGGTTTTTTCTCCTCCCCCATCTCTCTCTCTCTCTCTTGTTTACACACCTACACCTTTATCTCTACCTCCCTCCCTCTCTCCTCCATCCCTCCTGCCCGCTCAACCCTATCCTCTTCTCCTCCTCTTCCATCTCTCTCTCTCTGTTCATCCTGTTTACACACAGATTACACCTTTATACTTCCTTTCCCTCCCTCCGTCTCCCCCCCTTGCTCTCTCGCTCTTCTTTTCCTCCTCCCCATCTCTCTCTCTCCCTTCCTCCACCTTCTCTCTCTTCCTCTCATCATTTTGTACAGTGTGTGGGTTTATATCTCTTTTTGTTTTGCTCAAAAGAACGAAGGCACAGCTTCACAAAGTTTCTTCCCCTCTCTCCCTCTCTCTCCCTTCCTCTCTCTCTCTCTCTCCCTTCCTCTCTCTCTCTCTCTCCCTTCCTCTCTCTCTCTCTCTCCCTTCCTCTCTCTCTCTCTCTCTCCCTTCCTCTCTCTCCTTTCTCTTCTCTCTCTCTCTCTCTCTCTCCCTCTCTCTCTCTCTCTGCCCTTCCTCTCTCTCTCTCTCTCTTCTCTTCTCTCTTTCTCATGAGTGGGTTTATAACTCTTTTGTTTTGCTCAAAGACAGAGACACCAGTGAAATGAGCCACACGTCCGTCTCTTTCTTTCAAACACATTTCTCTGCTTCGTCGACTCGTCACTTAAAGATCGATTGTGGAATATTCTGACGTTTGCAGACGCACAGACTTTAAAAACCACACACACACACACAGAACAAGTCAGTTTAATCATAAAACACTGGTGATTCTCTCAGACCTTGTCGTTTGGAGCTGGTTTACCCGGTGGAGGACACACTTCAGAACAAAGGCCTGACGATGTTACTAACGTTTGATTTTGTCTCTTAAATGTTCTGAATGATCCGAGGTGTGGACAGTTTGATGGTCTCTGAAAACAGCAGAGGAAAAGTGCAACGTCATGTACGAGATTTCATACAAAAGCGGCAATAAAACAAACACCGAGGAGAACTTTGACACAAGACAACAGGAGCATCAGAAAAAGAGAAACTCACATCATGAACTGGGGCGGCTTTTGACACGAGGTTGCACCAGATTTTCACAAGAGTAGATTTAAATTTGTTTTATTATCGTGACATAACCAAGTTTGAACAGTGAGAATCTCAGCATTAAACCAGATTTAAACCAGGACTAGGTCTAAAGTGGAATTTAATAAGGACTGAAATAAACACTGTAAAAAGTGGAAAGATTAAAATGTGACGGTGTAGTCCCTCATTCATCCAGGAGTGATCCATAGTAGAAGTCTTCAAAGTTTCATCTGGACAGTGTTTCTGAAGATCAAGACGTTTCGACTCTCATCCAAAGTCATTTTCAATCTGATGGAAGTAGACTGAGACTGGCTGTATTTATACTAAGTTAAGCCCGCCCCTAGGAGGGCTAAACCCACCCAAACTTGTTCTGAAACCTGTTCCTAAACTGGTTTGGTAAGCCCTAGCTTCCTTTGCATTGTTCCCTGTTTCTATTGTTCTATTGTTCTCTGCTTCCTCTCCATTGTTCTCTGCTTCCTCTCCATTGTTCTCTGCTTCCTCTCCATTGTTCTCAGCTTCCTCTCCATTGTTCTCTGCTTCCTCTCCATTGTACTCAGCTTCCTCTCCATTGTTCTCTGCTTCCTCTCCATTGTTCTCAGCTTCTCTTCATTGTTCTCTGCTTCCTCTTCATTGTTCTCTGCTTCCTCTTCATTGTTCTCAGCTTCCTTTCCATTGTTCTGACTAGGCCTAGACTGTTTCAAGCTCCCCTAACTAATTCACTGGTAAATTGCCCTGGCTACCTGTGAACAAGATACAGTAGTATACTGGTGATCTTGTTGTAGACATAGTCCTGGAGACTGTGCTCTATCTACATTTCTTTCCCTTTAGACCAAGGGGTAAGAATGCTACTATACACACCGGGGTAGGTTGTATCTTAAGCCTCCATTCCCAGGCTTAACTTAAATAAATACAGCCAGTCTCAGTCTACTTCCATCAGATTGAAAATGACTTTGGGATGAGAGTTGAAACGTCTTGATCTTCGGAAACACTGTCCAGATGAAACTTTGAAGACTTCTACTACATATTAAAATGTCTTTAAAAATATTTGTCAGTAGAGCAAGAAAAACATGGATTGTTTTGCAAAAAATGTTTTAAAAGACAGCATTTTCTCACTGGAAATTAATGAAAAAAGCAACTGATTTGTTGGCAAATCTTGTTATTAGACAATAAAAGATAAGTTTAGTTCAATCACATTACTGACACATTAAAACATTCTAACTGGCCACTATTTCCAGAGTAATAAGCCAGAATTAAATGTACAAACAAGAGAAAATATATTTCTGTAACATTTAGAAGCTGATTTGACACCCGGCCTTAAGTTGAATAGGCCCTAAAACCTTTCCTTAAACTGAATCACGTCTCTCAGATCTGGCTCGAGTCTTTACCTTTTTTAAGATAAAGAATGTGCTTCCTGTTCATAAATGACGACGTCACACTAGGACTGTGATTCTTCTAACGCAACAGACTTTTTACTTGAGAAATAATCATGTCGTCTGTTTAGTTCCTGATTCTCAAACTTCTCTTCACAAACGATTCTTTTATATTTACATTAAGTGCAGGGCTTTTTGGGAACCGTCCCCATGTAATAGGTTAAATAAAGATTAAAAATACATGTAGACCTATTAAAGTATGTAGGCCGTCGTAATTTGTGTAATTCCACTTAATGTTGTCTCCATATATTATACAATACTTCTAAACTTCTAGCTACACTTTTTTTTTTCATTTAGTTTGACATTTCTGTGACAAGTTTGTAGCCTACCTAATGAAAGTTTTGGATAAAAAGTGTCACTATCTATTGAACTAACTGGATCTACAGTGGATAAACATGTTGTTGTGCTTGACATCAGTTTAGAGAGGGTTTTTATTTGTGCCAGGTTGTGCTTGTGACAGTGGCAGGTTAAATCAGGAGGAATACAGCAGCAGCACATCAACAGCAGTGTTAGGACTGTGGTTAGCAGCTTTTAGCTCTTAGACAAACTTAATGAGAACAAAAAGTCCACTTGGCTCAGTCTTCTGTGTGGACACAGTGTGGAGTTGGGGTAGAAGAACTATTAGCGCATTTAGCAACAAAGCTGCTTCTCAATCGAGTCGCATGAGTTTGAAAACTCCGAAAAAAAGTTTTGATAGAAAGAGAAACTAAACTCAGAATCCACTTTTTTTCACTGTCAGACTGTGGGGTCAAAATTGAATTATCTACTGTTTTCAGGCCTTTTATTTTTGTGCAAACTCGTTCATTTTGGAGTTATGTGTGTAAAAACCGCGGCTGTTCTGCGATGGGCAAACTCTGTCAGTGCATTTTCAGTTCCCTCTGACGTCACAGTGAGTTGACGAGGCAGACGAACCGCCCAGGTGGGCGACACGGTGGTGCAGCGGTTAGCGCTCTGGCCTCATAGCAAGAAGTCCTGGGTTCGACTCCCGGGCCGGCCAGGGCCTTTCTATGTGGAGTTTGCATGTTCTCCCCCGTGTCTGCGTAGGTTTCCTCCGGGTACTCTGGTTTCCTCCTACAGCTAAAAACATGTCCATTAATGCCTCCCTGACCCTTCCCCCAGGGCTCCTCTGTAAAAGAGATTCTGAATCTCACCTGGTTAAATAAAGGTCAATTAAATTAAATTAAATCTAAAACTCCTCCCTCTGACACCACTGCTGTGGAGAGTTAAAAAACAGATCACCCTCTGCGTTGTGACAGCGAGTGGAGCGTTGAGCCTCCACTAGTTCAACGATGCGCTGGTTCGAAACTCGTGCTGTGTTTTTCATTTTCGATTTTCATTTTTAGAAAATACTCACATAACAGGCTCATGTGCTTATGCAGACTAAGTAAAGGTTTCATACATATGATTGACAAAGCAAATATTAAAAAAAACTTGACGTGCAAGTAGCAAAGACTTGGGGCTGTTGCTGTACAGTTTCCTCCGCTGCAAATCTCACGTCAGGACCTGGACGCTGTTCATATTTGGTGCTGTCAATCAAAGTCTGTTCACACCCACCTTGGCGTCTCTTCAGAGGCCTCCTGCATCTCCCACTTTTGCGAGTCTGTTTGAGGTTCAGTTGTGGGCAGAGTTAGTCTCTGGACGCGTGTTTAGCCGAACTTTAAGGTATCGAAGTGTCGGGTTAGCGCTGCCGCGTGTGCTCAAGTGTAATCCCTTTTCTTAAAAACTTGGATGTGAACTAAATGAAATGAATCTGGATAAACACTCCCGCTGGTCAGAAATGTTGAGCGCTTTAGTTCAGAGAACAGACAGGACACGCTCAACAACAGCAGCAGCAGCCACTCTGCCGTAGAGGGAGGAAGAGGGAGGCGGAGGGAGGGAGAGAGAGAGGCAGCAGGCTGGTGCAAGCGGGGCTCGCAGTGACTTAAAATAATAGAGATATTTACACGGCAGTAATAATAAAACTCTTTTAGTAGCGACGGCAATAATAAAGTGCATATTAGATGTGCAAAAGCTGCTAAACTTCAATAACTGCGGTGGGAAAAAATAAAAATGACGAGAGGGGCTGTGTTCATCCCGGTGGAAAGTTCTGATCGTCTCAGTCTCTATTTTTACCGACGACAGGACAGTGTTAGTCTCGAGCCCTGAAGTGTTAATCAGGGACTTTTTACCCAGCCTGCCCCAGTCTCTGTGACACTGGTGAGTTATTAAAGAGATCATTTACCAGTTAACCTTCCACTGGCCTAATATTTCCACTGTTCTATTCTGCAGACACGGTCCTCATAAGAGCCTCTTACATCAGTATCTGTGTGTTTTCTGTTCTCATCTCTCTGACCTGCTCTCTCTGCTCTGCTCCGTGTTCAAACATCACACTCGTCTGCTCCGTTAAACTGTTGTAATTACCTCCTAATGATCCAGCTCTGAACTCTCTCCAGCGGAAACACGACAGACGATTCTCTTCTTCTGTCGGTTTAAATCCACAGACTGAAGACTTGAGCTGCTCGTGTGTCGCTGACGGACGGATTCTGAGGCTGAAAACGTGACGAGTTAAACGTTTTCTCCCGACAGAAGACACCATCAGGGTTTAATCTCACACACGACGGGGATTATTCTGTAAAACTTTCAGCTCCAATAACAGTGTTTCCAGTTTAAAACGCTAAAACAAAACCATCAGACTACTACAACGTTCTTCTGTAATCTGACTTTCTCCAGCTTCAAGAGAAAGTGTAAAAGTATTTTTATTCATCTTAATCTTCCAGCAGCTGCATATCTAATTCAATCATCAAGACATGGACTACATTAGGATTAATTATCGTCAGTATTTATTCTAAAGGTCTTTTCTGAACAGCTGCACTTTGATACTGTTAAATAGATTCCTTTACTTCATAATAACGTCTGTATTATGAGGAGTTAATCTACTTTATTTTATTTTTTTTATTTATTTATTTGACAGGGACAATGCAATCAGACATAGTTACAAGCAAAGCATGCAGCTGATGTGACGCATATAGAGGTAGTGTCCTGTCCTGGTTGGCTTTTCCCTACAGATAAAATATAACAATAAAACGTTAATATTTACAACAGTGCAGTTTCATAATTTACATGTACACACTCAACACTCTCACATAACACGCTACAATATTTACAATGGGCACAGCTTTGATTCATTTTTAGGCCTTGAGCTTGTGGTGAACAACTTTAGCTCTGATCTGCACTTGAGTTCAGTGGGAAGTGAGTTCATAGATGACCATATTTACAAGAAAAAGCAGACTGTCCGAATGTGGTTCTGCGGTGTGGGATTGCACAGTTGTTACTTGTTGTGCTTCTAGTGACTCTGCTGCTGGTTTGTCTTTGAACCAATGTACGTAGTGGCTCTGGTGCTAGATTGTTCATACATTTGAAAAGAAGTTTAAGAGAGTATATTTTGGCAAAGCTCTCAAAACTTAGCACATTATACTTCTTAAGTATATTGCAGTGATGATACCGAATTGGTTTTTTATCCATAATTTGAATTGCTTGATTGTAAAATGAACCAATGCTCCTGATGACAGAGGGAGCAGCCTGGGACCATGCTGTCATGCAGTATGATATATGGGAGAAAATCATCCCGTGCATGTACAGCATGGCCGCCTGGTTTGGTATGTAATGCCGAATTAATTTGAAACAATTCAGATTACTTTGAATAGTTTTGGAAATGTGTTTGATGTGTCTGTCAAATTTTAATTGAGGGTCTAGCACCAACCCTAAATATTTAAATTCTGTTACATGATTAACATTTTTATTTTGCAGCTTGATTTGAAATTTTGTGAGGTCTACTTTTCTAATAGAAAAGCACATAGATACGGTCTTGGTCAAATTTCGCACTAACTGATTTTGATTGAGCCACTTACAGGTACTTACCTCTGTCATACATGCAGACAGAACTGCTGCAGCCTGCTCCGGTGTCTTAAACTGACTCAGTGTCGTCTGATTGTCGTCTGCAGCTTCAGCAGCTCCACAAACGTCTGATTTAGTCTTAACGAAACAGGAGACAAACAGACTTTAACCTCCTGTTCTCTTTGCTCCTGGACATTTTGACTCGAACTTTGAGGGGCTGTTACAATAATATTGAGCAACTTTTTGTATTTTTTTTTTTTTTAATATCTCTTTTAAAATATTTAACAAAGCGAAACAAACTAGTTGAGGTTAAAGCAGCAGTGGTTGTCTAAGTTTGACAGAAATGGTATATTTTTTATATATGTGTTTTAGACCTGGTTTAGACCTGGTTTAGACCTGGTTTAGACCTGGTTTGGAGCTGGTTTAGACCTGTTTTGGAGCTGGTTTAGACCTGGTTTGGAGCTGGTTTGGAGCTGGTTTAGACCTGGTTTAGTCCTGGTTTAGACCTGGTTTAGACCTGGTTTAGACCTGGTTTGGAGCTGGTTTAGACCTGGTTTAGACCTGGTTTGGATCTGGTTTGGAGCTGATTTAGACCTGGTTTAGACCTGGTTTGGATCTGGTTTGGAGCTGGTTTGGACCTGGTTTAGACCTGGTTTGGATCTGGTTTGGAGCTGGTTTAGACCTGGTTTAGTCCTGGTTTAGACCTGGTTTAGACCTGGTTTAGACCTGGTTTGGAGCTGGTTTAGACCTGGTTTAGACCTGGTTGGATCTGGTTTGGAGCTGATTTAGACCTGGTTTAGACCTGGTTTGGATCTGGTTTGGAGCTGGTTTGGACCTGGTTTGGACCTGGTTTGGACCTGGTTTGGAGCTGGTTTGGAGCTGGTTTAGACCTGGTTTAGACCTGGTTTAGACCTGGTTTGGAGCTGGTTTAGACCTGGTTTGGATCTGGTTTGGAGCTGGTTTAGACTGGTTTAGACCTGGTTTAGACCTGGTTGGAGCTGGTTTGGACCTGGTTTGGACCTGTTTACCTGGTTTGGACCTGGTTTAGACCTGGTTACCTGGTTTGCTCTTTAGACCTGTTAGACCTTTAGACCTGGTTTTAGACCTGGTTTAGACCTGCTTTAGACCTGGTTTACACCTGCTTTAGACCTGGTTTAGACCTGGTTTAGACCTAGTTTAGAGCTGGTTTAGACCTGGTTTACACCTGGTTTAGACCTGCTTTAGACCTGTTAGACTGCTTTAGACCTGGTTTAGACTGCTTTCCTGTTTAGACCTGGTTTAGACCTGGTTTCCTTTAGACCTGCTTTAGACTCTTTGAGCTTACTGAGACCTGCTTTAGACCTGCTTTAGACCTGTTTTAGACCTGTTTGACCTGCTTTAGACCTGCTTTAGACCTGGTTTAGACCTGCTTTAGCCTGTTTAGACCTGCTTTAGACCTGGTTTAGACCTGCTTTAGACCTGCTTTAGACCTGCTTTAGACCTGCTTTAGACCTGCTTTAGACCTGCTTTAGACCTGCTTTAGACCTGGTTTAGACCTGGTTTAGTCCTGCTTTCGACCTGCTTTAGACCTGGTTTAGACCTGCTTTAGACCTGGTTTAGACCTTATTTAGTCCTGGTTTAGACCTGGTTTAGGCCTGGTTTAGACCTGGTTTAGACCTGCTTTAGACCTGGTTTAGACCTTATTTAGTCCTGGTTTAGACCTGGTTTAGACCTGGTTTAGAGCTGCTTTAGACCTGGTTTAGACCTGGTTTAGACCTGGTTTAGACTCTTTTCGTTCGTCTCCTCGTCTCGGTTCATTTTATTTGAACAGAGTTGAGCTGATGTGAATATTTCATGTTTCTGACTCAGACTTCTGAAGTTTGAACACCTGAAAGTCTGAACACATGAAAGTCTGAACACCTGAAAGTCTGAACACATGAAAGTCTGAACACATGAAAGTCTGAACACATGAAAGTCTGAACACATGAAAGTCTGAACACATGAAAGTCTGAACACGTGAAAGTCTGAACACGTGAAAGTCTGAACACATGAAAGTTCTAACACGTGAAAGTCTGAACACATGAAAGTCTGAACACGTGAAAGTCTGAACACGTGAAAGTCTGAACACCTGAAAGTCTGAACACGTGAAAGTCTGAACACATGAAAGTCTGAACACGTGAAAGTCTGAACACTGAAAGTCTGAACACGTGAAAGTCTGAACACGTGAAAGTCTGAACACGTGAAAGTCTGAACACGTGAAGTCTGAACACATGAAAGTCTGAACACGTGAAAGTCTGAACACTGAAAGTCTGAACACGTGAAAGTCTGAACCACTGAAAGTCTGAACACCTGAAAAGTCTGACATGAAAGCGCACCTGAAAGTCTGAACACGTGAAAGTCTGAACACATGAAAGGTTGAACACATGAAAGTCTGAACACATGAAAGTCTGAACACGTGAAAGTCTGAACACGTGAAAGTCTGAACACGTGAAAGTCTGAACACGTGAAAGTCTGAACACATGAAAGTCTGAACACGTGAAAGTCTGAACACGTCTTTTCTTTCCGACCCACGACTGACCGAAGACATTTTATTTAAAAAATCCATAAGTTTAATTACTGATACTTTAATATTTCTGCTCATTTGTTCATTTATAGAGTTTAATAAAAGAACATGTGACTCTGGATCAGCACTGGAAACTCACCATGAAGGAGAGAGACGAGAGAGAGAGAGGGAGAGAGAAGGAGAAAGAGATGTGGGGAGAGTGGAAGATGGATGGGAGAGGGGAGAGAGAGATGTGGGAGAGATGGGGGTGAGGCGGAGGAGAAGATGGATGGAGAGTGGAGGGAGGGAGGGAGGAAAGGAGAGAGAGATGTGGCGGAGAGGAGAAGATGGATGGGAGAGGGAAGAGAGAGGGAGAGAGAGGGAGGAATGGAGAGAGTTGTGGGGGAGAGGAGAAGATGGATGGGTGAGAGAAGAGAGGGAGAGAGAGAGAGATGTGGGAGAGATGGGGGTGAGGCGGAGGAGAAGATGGATGGGAGAGTGAGAGAGAGAGAGAGAGAGAGAGAGAGGAGAAAGAGAGGGAGAGACAGGCAGCGGAAGAGGGTGAGAGAGAGTAGAAGATGGATGGAGAGAGAGAGAGAGAGGAATGGAGAGAGATGTGGGGGAGATGGGGGTGAGGCAGAGGAGAAGATGGATGGGAGAGGGGAGAGAGAGGGAGGGAGGAAGAGAGAGAGACGTGGCAGAGAGGAGAAGATGGATGGGAGAACAGATTGTAAGTGACATGTTAATTTCTTTCTCGTCACTCACGCTTGAGCTGCAGCTTCTGTCCAGAGCCACGAGTCTGAGATGAAAAGATAAACGAAGGAGAGAGAGAAACGATGGAGAGAGAGAAACGATGGAGAGAGAGAGAGAGAGAGACGACAGAGTTTAGTTCTGCTTTAGAGATTCAAACTCTTCTGTCACGGGTAGATCATTCCTGTTAAACGCTGTGTCTGGTGTGAGAAATGGAAACGTGATTTCTCTGGACAAACTAAAGTCATTCGTGTAAATCTTTAGGTTGTTGATTTTTAAATGATGTAATTGTGATTGTGTCCATGACATAAACCATCAAATATAGTAAATTCAATTTGTGCAAAATTTTATTTCTAAAGGAAACGTGCACATTTAGAAAAAACACCCGTTTATCGATTAAAAAGTTTTTGCGTTTTCAGGAGGTGGTTTTCTGGGCGTGTCCAAAAAGTCTGCTATGGAAACACTTTTGGGTTTTTTTCGATATTTAACCCTAGAACACTTTCACTATCAAAAGTTCCACCATCCCTTTCACCTGATATAATAAACCCAACAAAAAAATAGATCCAAATATGACAACACTTGATAAATTACAGTGGTTTTATTTAATTTTCAGCTGTGATATGTGTAACAAAATGGAAAATAAAAATATAGGAAGATCCTACAAACATGCTTGAAAAATACTGAAAATTTTGAATTTGAGAACAAAAAACTCCTACACAGGAAATATACAGTAAAGTTGGTGTTTGGTCCTGAGACATGTGAGACTTCCTGGTGAAGCTCAGACTCTGGACACACAGATAACACTAACCCAGCTCCAGGAGAGAGGAACAAGTGTGGAAACATCAACACTGGATTAGACCAGAAGAATTCACTTTGAAATCAACACTTTGTGAGATATATTCATAATTTATATAAATAGTTAGCTACATAATGTAGCTTTTGGCAAAAATAAAAAATAAAGTAAACATACATTACCCTCTGTCACTGTTGCCGGTGAAAATCACCCAAAATCAAACCTGTGTTCCTCACTGAGACGTCAGAGACACTAATCCTGCCACAGAATGAAGCTGGAGTTGACCAGGGACAGTAAATATGGTGAAAATATAATGAGTCTGAATGTTGTGACCTTTGACCTGTGGCAGGATCACTTGATTTTAAACACTAACACTATCACTGGTGAAATCCACCCAAAACATACATGACCCTCTTTCACTGTCGCCGGTGAAAAACACCTGAAAACAAGTCTGTAGGTAAAAGTAACACTCACAGCTTCATAGAGTCACAAATGAAGCTCCAGGGACTCATGACACTCACCGGCGACAGTGAAAGAGGGTTAAGAGTGAAGTCAAAGGTAGATCCAGGCAAAATCAAGAATGAACAAAGGTGGAGCAGCATGTTTGGGGCAGTTTTCAGCAGACAAGGAGACGTCATGTTTCGCTCCAAACAGCCACAGCCGTACGCTTGTCTGTGCAGGCCGGGTCTCAGACCGGGACTTGGACTGGATCTCAGGTGCACAAGTGAATGAGCAGCCAAGAAGAGGGCTAGAAGCGAGAGTTTTTTAACATTCTGTTAGAGAGTTTGAGCTTGTTTCCTCTGCAGTGTGAGCGACGCACAAGGACGAGACGAGGATCGTTGGATGTAAATGATTCCAAACACACAGCCAGTCTGCGGCTTTAACAGAAATAGGCCGTATATGTTTTAGAATTTTGTATGATAATTCAAACATCAGTGTTTCAATCTATCAGAGTACTTATTTACCTAGTTATTGATCGATTTGTTGCATTCAGCACCATGGACAGAGGCCGAGACAAAAGCCTGTCTGAAAGCAGCTGTTTGTTCAAATGAGAATCACATAAAAGAAAATAACAAACAGAATACTGGCTGTTATTTACACTTGTTGTCATGTTTAGGTCAGTAAACATGTTTAGGTCCGTAGAAATGCATGATATTTTTTAGAAATAATGATTTAATGGAAGCACACTAAATGCAAAACTGAACTTTTTCGACATTTGGATTTTGTTGATAAAGTTTTGTACAAAAGTGTAATGGAAACCAGATGATTGTTTTCTATAGAAACCAACATGAGCCTCCTGCAGGACAAACAACTGTTCACTTTGTGATCAGATCAAACCTGCTTAAAGTAAAGACACAGATTATTAGTATTTATTTAGTGCAACACAAGGCCTGAGGGCCAGATCGGGCCGTTCGATCAGGTAAATCTGACCCACAGCTTCAGAAAAACTGAAAACCTGCAGGATTTGTTCTTTTATCCAAATAAGATCTGTTTTATTTGTCCCACACTGGGGAGATTCTAATGCGACAACACACATTTTAAGAACAGCAGGAAAATAGAAACATGTAAACAACAAGATACATGTGTGTGTTTAAATAGACTAAATAAGTTATAATAGTTAATAAACTCGTACAGTCAGTGTTTGTTCTGGTAAAGTGCAGTATTTACTATTATAATAATGTCTTTGTGTTTTATTCTTCTACAAAAATCAAATCCAGCAGCAGTTATTTTACAGCTAAAACTGATTTAATGTTTTAATATTTTGTACGACCTCAGATAAACTAATGTCAGGCTCCGTAGTTCTATAGTTTAAGTTCTGGGCTTGTTTGACCGGCAGCCGTGTCTTTATTTCTGTTTCTGTAGTAGCAGCCGTGGTTCTGTGGTTTATATTAAATGTTCTGTTCTGTTCTGTTCTGTGTTTGTTTGTTTGTGGTACTGTATTTCAGTGTTTCCCAACCTTTTTTGAGTCACGGCACACTTTTGGGATTAAGATTTTTCTGTGGCACACCATCTATTAAAATAAGACCAAATAAAGCTATTTTGCTAAAAACTGCAGTTTTACTTTTCTTCACAGTGTCAGAACTTTTCATTAGAAAAGTTACACAGAACATGTATTTATTTATTTTTTACTGTTGTGGATTTATGTATTTTTACTGTGGTTTTGGGCAGTCGGTCAGATGACAGACCAGCAGTGATCGAATGTGTTGCTTGTAAGACTGTGTATGATTTTAAAGTGATGCAGCAGAGGCACTGTGGCCCAAGACAAATGTCCTCTCGGGGACAATAAAGTTTACCTTACCTTATCTTTAAATGTATCTGTACATTTGTAAATCTGATAGGTTTTGTTTTCATTCTTGTTGTAAAAAGTTGTTCCAAACACTCCCAACTTACATCATTTAATTAAATCTATTTAGGCTAATTTCATAGATTAAATGTTGAAAACTGACACATTTTTTAAGGCACACCTGGCAGCATCTCAAGGCACACTAATGTTCCCCGGCACACTGGTTGAAAAACACTGCTGTAGTTTATATTAAATGTGTTGTGTTTTATGTTCGTAGGCAGCCCTGGTACTACGGTTGGGGGTTCAATCTCCCTCGGGGACAGGCTCTTCTGGACAAATGGAACCAGATCCCAGAGAACACGGACATCCTGGTGACGCACTGCCCCCCGCTGGGTGAGTCTCACACTGCACACACAAACACACACTGTTCTGATAAAAGATCAAACTGTCTGATTGTAAATAAAAAAACAAGCTCACGTGGATTTCACAACATTCACAGGAGTCTGAATCTAGAGCTGGGCAGATACAATGATTGGAAGTGATTGTAAAAAAGAACATGATCAATATTTTAAATCTGTAAATGTCTGGTTAAGATGCTGCTAAGTGTTTTAACTTTTGTGAGACGCTTTTATAAACATGATTAACTGTGCACGTACAAATAAAGACCAGGCGTAAAGTCACAGGTCCATATTCTGTCCCCGGTCTGTGTCTTAGCTCAAACCTGAAGACATGTTTGTGTGTGTCGGCCGCTCTGAGCTCCAGATGAGCTGTTTAATCTGATCCCAGTTCATTTAGTGAAGCTTATGTCACATCTACAGAACATGACAGTGGAGCAGTGCAAGTTCACAGGGAAATATTACAAATGTTTGCTATCTATTCTAATTTGGTTATTTATTTAGTTTGTCATTATAAAGAGATTTTCAGTTGACGTGACTCTCCGTCCTACTGCGCGTGCCTCATGCAGAAAGAGCTCATCTCAGTTTGTTTACATTGGGAAACTTGTTCCAATTAAACAACAAACGGGACGACAGCAGCTGTTTGGACGTCTGGCCCTGAAGCTCGAGACAGTGTTTTTCTCACCGTTTTTCTCACTTAGATGAAAGTAACTTCTGAGGGTCGTAGGATCAAATTTCATCCATAAATGTGAACTTAGCAGCAGAACTTTTGTTTTCTCAAAGTGATAAACTCTTGACGCTGACAATGGAGCTTTTCTGACTTGTTTCCACTGTTTGTGTCGATGTGCGGAGGCTCTTTCTACAGGACGGGTGCGCGCGCATCGCCCAGGTTGAGAAACAAAAAATCCCTCTATTAGGTTTGTGTTTTTCCTTTACCAACATTCTGTTCTGTCGACCTGAAGTTATCATAAAATGATCCGATGAGTGTGACATGAGACCTGTGCGTGAAAAGTAAAGAAACTCAAAAGCAGCGACGTGTTCTTATAATCCTTCAGAATGAGACACAACTGTCCATAGTCAGACTCATGAGCTCATGGTTCTGGTGTGATGCTGCAGAGGGTCTACAGTCCCGGGACAGACGGGTTGTGTCCACTTCAGTCTGGTCTCTGGTTGCTCTTCAGGGTCTGGGTAAAGTCAACAGGCTCTGATTTATCGTCCAGCGGCCCATTATGAGTGAGCGTGGCTATGATGATCCTCCAAAAAGTGGGACAGGTTTTAGGATTTGGTGGGACGGACTCAACAATTTATTTAATTTTTTATAATAAACCTGTTTTGAACTGAATATACTGTTTTTTACCAAAAAGAAACAGATCGCACTGATTAAGAAGTCTTTTGCTGTTGTGTATATTGATGAGCTTCGAGTGTGGCCTGTGGTTTTAGTCAGATTTCCCTCCGTGGTTGATGGACAAACTGCACAGCTCTGAGCTCTGTCAGCGTCTCCTTCAGTGTTCAGACTCGTGAGTGTGTTTCAGCGTCTCCTTCAGTGTTCAGACTCGTGAGTGTGTTTCAGCGTCTCCTTCAGTGTTCAGACTCATGAGTGTGTTTCAGCGTCTCCTTCAGTGTTCAGACTCGTGAGTGTGTTTCAGCGTCTCCTTCAGTGTTCAGACTCATGAGTGTGTTTCAGCGTCTCCTTCAGTGTTCAGACTCGTGAGTGTGTTTCAGCGTCTCCTTCAGTGTTCAGACTCGTGAGTGTGTTTCAGCGTCTCCTTCAGTGTTCAGACTCGTGAGTGTGTTTCAGCGTCTCCTTCAGTGTTCAGACTCATGAGTGTGTTTCAGCGTCTCCTTCAGTGTTCAGACTCGTGAGTGTGTTTCAGCGTCTCCTTCAGTGTTCAGACTCATGAGTGTGTTTCAGCGTCTCCTTCAGTGTTCAGACTCATGAGTGTGTTTCAGCGTCTCCTTCAGTGTTCAGACTCTTGAGTGTGTTTCAGTGATTGGACCAGCTGTAAACTCTCCTTTTCTTTGTTTCGTCTTCTCACACACGTTTTTACCTTTCTCCTTCGCTGTCGCCGCTCAGAATGAAGTTGAGTTTTCCTCTCAAATGGTGGGCGGGACCAGACTGTTGATTGACGTGTGGTGCTGCTTATCACACGAACGGAGATCACACAGATGCCCAAATTTCCGTTTAAATGCGGCGCTGAAAGTGTACAGTATTCACTAGTTATATTAGCGGAACACAAGCCTACAATACCCTAAGTGTGCGCGCGGCCGCAGTGATCCAAGTCAAGTCTCAAGTCATCAAAACAGTGACTAGTCGTGACCTGTAAGTCTTCACCGTCTGGACTTCTGCCTTCCTCACATTCTAAAACGTGAACACAACCTCTGAGAAAAGGATAAAGAGAGCAGAGCAGCAGTGAAAGAGTTAAACATGATTACAATCTGGTTAATCTCAGCTCAGACTTCAGTGCCGTTTACTTCAGTCCGTTCTTTCTTGAGTTTCTTGAGTTTCTTGAGGAACTTTGTGAAGGACGTTTGTCTGCGGTAATCGTCTGGTCTTTAGAATAAAAATAACTTGAATCTATTTCCAGTGACAGGTGTCCGTCACATTAATTAGTTTTGTGACATTATGGTAATTAATATTTACATTGTCTGTCAGGAGGTTTTCTGAAGAATCCTCGGAGGAAAAGACTCATTATTAACTCCACTCGTCCTTTTGTCCTGATAAACTGCAGACTTCAGAAAGGTTTTACTCTCACAGTGTTGGTGCAGATGTAGATAAAGAGTTTTGTGTTGGACATTATGAGCTTTAGAGTGAACTGGTTTGTCTGATTCCAGCCCGTTTCTGCAGGTGAGCGTGTCAGTGAGATCATAAGAACATGTCATTGTAAAAGCCACATAAGTCTATCATTACATCTTAAAGCTGGGAACATTTTTGTTACGACTAAATAAACACTTAACCTTTTAATCGCTGAAGTAGCAGTTCTGGGCCGAGCCGTTTCAGACTCTGTTTTCACATTTTTTACATTTGATAAGTTTGAGAAAAGTTTAAAGGGGCACTGTGTAAGAAAAACAAACAAAGTGATCCAAGTAATGTCCACTTTTGAACACCAGAGGGAGCCTTTCACATGCATTTTGCCTAAGGATGCACCGATCCAGCTTTTTCAGTTCCGATACCGATCCCGATACTTTATAATTAAGCATCTGCTGATACCGATATCAACCGATACTTGTGTAACGACTGAAATAGCTCTTTTTTCCTTTTCAAAACATAAGACTTTTGATCATATTTATACTGCAAGACAAAACTGAACAACTTAAGAAGAAGAGAGAGAAAGAGAAGAGAGAGAGAGAGAGAGAGAGAGAGAAAAGAGAAAGAGAGGAGAGAGAAAGAGAGAGAGAAGAGAAGAGAGAGAGAGAAGAGAAGAGAGAGAAGAGAGGGAGAGAGAAAAGAGAAAGAGAGGAGAGAGAAAGAGAGAGAGAAGAGAAGAGAGAGAAAGAAAGAAGGGAAGAGAAGAGAGAGAAAAGAGAGAATGAGAGAAAGAGAGAAGAGAAGAGAAGAAAGAGAGAGAGCACGAGAGGAGAGAGAAAGAAGACAGAGAAATAGAAGAGAAAAAGAGAGGGAGAGCAAGAGGAGAAAGATAGGAGGAGGAGGAGAAAAGAGAGAAAAAGAAAGAAGAGAAGACAGAGTAGTAGAGAGAAGAGAGAATTAGAGAGAAGAAAGAGAGAAAGAAAGAGAAAGAGAAGAGAGTGAGAAGAGAGAGAAAGAAAAAAAAAGAGAGAGAGAGAGAGAGAAAGAATAAAATGTCAAACATTATGAGACATTCTGGATCAACATCAGACATAAATCAGACTCATTATGTCCAATTAAACACAACTAGGATATCGGCTGAACCGATATTATGGAGCCGATACTCGATCCAGCAAAATTTCCTGGATCGGCACCGATATTCGATCCCAGTATCGGATCGGTGCATCTCTAATTTTGCCTGTTTACCCTGCTGACATCTAGCGTCAATGATCCACATTCCGGCCCATAATAAAACATTTCAAATACGTATAATTGTATCACAGTTGATGTGGATTGGTTAACAGTGCTCTCTGAAGTATTCATGTTGTAAAGAATAAATATGATTTAAATGTTTGTGGACTATATGTGATCATTAAAATTCCTCTCAGTCTTACACAGTACAGCCCCTTTAACCCTCCATCAGTGGTTTTATAAATGAATTCAGAGAAATATCAGTTTGGTTTCTCCAGGTGAAGGTCTTAAGACATTATATTCACAGAATTGCATTTTAACTGAAAAATAATAAGATTTAAAAACATATTTTTATATGTAGAGGCCTTATATATTTTGTATTTGTCACATGTGGCTGATTTCTCGTGGGTTTTGTGGTTTAAAATCTCTACATCTCTGGGACTTGCAGCGATAACTCAGGTCAACTCGCTCAGACCTGCACAGACAGGTCTTTCTACACAGAAAGTGATCAATAGGTTGGTTTCACGTGACATCATAACATTCTACAGGCCAATGTTATCTCAATGAGGTGGAGGGCAGCTAAAATAAATATTGTTTGAATGCAGTTTATTTTTGTAATACAACTGAGCAGTGGGTCTAGTCAGCCCAGACAATATTTTTTGAATTATTTCATAGCAAAGTCCAATGTTATTAATAGGAAAACGTGCCTCTTAAGGCTTTTTCACACCAACACAACTCCCAGTCGTTGTCAGTAGGAGGAGCGACGCACCGTCTGTTCTAGTCTCTTTGGGGCATCGATGTAAAAAAGCATTCACACAAACACGATCCAAGCAGCCAACAGTCGGTGAACAAATGCCGAGTGAGCATGCGCGGTGACGTAACGCTTGACGAAAAAGACAAAACAGAAGTTGTGCGCGAGTAGTTGTCAAACTCTGTGGTGAACAGATTTTTATCTTACTTCACGGATTAGGCTAAACTTCTGTTTCCCGCTACAGTCCAGCCTTCGTACTACAGCTGTACTCCTCCATCTTTGTTTTCCTCGGACCAAGTAGTAGCCATTCTTCCCGTACTTACGTCTCGTTTGAACCCGGCAAATAACAACAATCCATGCTCAGGTAAATACTATTTTTCCATAAGCGTAATTTTCGGTTTTACGCACCATTTTCTTGCACACTGATTCGCTGGCCACAGGCCAATTAAACAGCTGCATATGCGGCAACTACCGACCGCTGACGATGCCGACTTTACGAGCAAGTCTTCAAACCTCCCCTCCGCGACATGCTCCGCACTCCTCTGACCCCCCGACAGTGCCATTTACACCAAACACACGTGAGCCGCCTGTCGGCAGAAGTTGCCAAACCGGTTCAGACGGGCGACCCTCGGCTTGGTGTGAAGCCCTTTACCCTCCTCCTGGCTTATAACTGCCAAGAATTCTAGAATGTGAAACCCACCTATTGTGTTTGTAGATGGACTTTTTTGGAGTGTTTGTTTCTTTTTGTCAAGAAGAGAATATCGCGCGAATGTGAGCATGTTTAGCGAGTTAATTTGACAACTGAGATTATTCAAATCCTTCTGTCTGTGCGTGACAGAAACTCTACGATCAAAACACGATTAGAAGTTTAAATATGTCTGTTTAGCTTCACTGTTTGGTTTGACCACGCCTTGAGCAGCTGCATCCAGAGTAACGTCTCCTGTAATCCACGCGGATTCAAGTGCATTCCCATCACAATGCTCATGTTATGACATGAAAGTAGCATCAGTCGGTTCACGAGATGATTTCAAAGGGGTTATTAGAATTATGACTTCACATTGAATCCGTTTTTTGGGGGGATCTGGGTCATATAAAGCATTACACTATCAAATATGGGTCCTGGGTATGTCCTGTGACTCAGACGGATGAGCAGGTGATGTGGAGCTAAAAGTCCAGGGATCGAAACATACGTCATACGTTATCTTGCGTGTAGAGACAAAAATACATGACATTTGATGCCAGGGCCGGAGTGGGACTCATTTTCGGCCCGGGAAAATTTTTAATGGACCAGCCCTCTGACAAATAAAAATGTAAATATGTATGCGATTATTCATATTATTTTTTACTTTTATGAGTGGGTTATAGCGCCCCAGCAAAGTCAACTGTATCTTTATTTTTTTAATATAACATGGTTTTGATGTATTCAGGGGGTCTGGGGAATTCTCCCACAGGAGATTTTTTTTTTAATTCTGTACAATTTCCTGCATTTTGGTGAGTTTTAGATGTGATATTCTTATGATATGTGATGTAATATTACTATAATTAACAATATAATTATTATCAAAATCTATATAAGTTTAAAATGTTTCATGTTAGATGAGCTCCCCCTTCAAAGGTCCTCTTTTTTTTTTTGAACCGGCCCTGCTCTTCCAGCGCAGACCGTGGAGAGGCACGGAGCCTTTACGCAGCAGTGACAGGGGCTGTAGAGGCTTTAAAAACAACACAGACTTCACAAACTTGTATCAGGACGTCTGAACTCATGTTTAGTATCACTTTTACATCTCCTGTGTCTCGAGACAGTGAATTAAATGCTTCGTAACGTCCCGTCAAATTCCGCACGCCCCATTGAAATGAATGGCAATTTCAGTAAAGGTGAAAACAATCATAACTCTGTGAATCTGAGGTCTATCTTTGTGAAATAAAAAGCTTGTGAGTAGTAGAGTGTCGCTGTGGACTTCAAACACTCACAGGGCTCAGGATTTCTTTGTTTTAGCTTAATTAGGCAGGATCAGCCAGGTTACAGCACAGCAGCTTTACGCACATGCGGCTCTCTCTCTCCCTCATGTCGGCGAGAGGGAAAGAGAGAGAGTGTGTTGAGGCGCAAATGTTTCTGAATGAGCCAAAGAGCTCGCAAGCCTCGGGTTTGCCACCCCTGCTCTAGAGCGACTACCCTCGTGCTTTCAGCACGTCTCTGCGTCTTGGTCCAATCCGGCAACAGAACGGGAAATGTGGGCTGACTTGGGACGGAGCTCGGGCCGCTCCAGTCACATCTGTACAAACTGCACTGACATGTACACCGGCCCTCAAAGCCCCCGGCCTTCGGGAAGTCACCCGACTCTCCCGATTAGCCACGCCGGGCCTGTTGATGCCTATATTTCTAAGTCTGCAAAGTGACTAAAAAGGAATCTTGAAGTGTGAGTAACAGGACCTGTGAAGTCTGTGCGTCCATCACAGTAGATCTGTCATTCATTCACGCGTGTGCACGTTTGGGGTGAAGACGACTGGAACCTAGCACTGAGACTTTGGGCCTGAGGCGGGCGAACACTCTGGAGTCATTCCCAGTGACCGGATCCTAGAAGCAGCCACAGCCTTTTTGTCTGTGTCGGTACAAACTCTCCTTTGTGCAGCAGACTTTAGCATTAACCTGCCTCAGTGTCTGCTTCATTCCTCTGCAGTCCTGGTGTTCGTCTGGGTTCTGCCTCTGCTTCAGTCCTGGTGTTCGTCTGGGTTCTGCCTCTGCTTCAGTCCTGTTGTTCGTCTGAGTTCAGCTTCATTACTCCTCGGCCCTGCTCATTATCATTTTAATAAACATATGTGATGTTCTCTGCAGATGCTTTGAGTTTACGCTCAGCCGAGTGTCTCCGACGTCTGAAGATCTGCTGCAAACATAAGCATATGGAGAGAAAGAGAGAGGGAGGGAGGGAAGGAGGGAGAGGGAGAGAGAGAGGGAGGGAGAGAGGGAGGAGAGAGAGAGGGGAGAGAGAGAGAGGGATGGAGGGAGAGGAGATCTGATACAAACATATGCATATGGAGAGAAGAGAGAGGGAGGGAGGGAAGGAGGGAGGGAGAGAGAGAGGGAGGGAGAGAGGGAGGAGAGAGAGAGGGAGAGAGAGAGAGGGATGGAGGGAGAGGAGATCTGATACAAACATATGCATATGGAGAGAAAGAGAGAGGGAGGGAGAGGAGGAGAGGGAAGAGAGAGAGAGAGAGAGAGGGAGGGAGGGACGGAGGGAGGGAGGGGAGAGGGAGAGAGAGACGGAGGGAGAGGAGATCTGATACAAACATAAGCATATGGAGAGAAAGAGAGAGGGAGAGAGGGAAGGAGAGGAGGAGAGAGGGAGAGAGAGAGAGGGAGAGAGAGAGAGGGAGAGAAAGAGAGAGGGAAGGAGGGAGAGAAGGAGGGAGAGAGAGGAGGAGAGGGAAGAGAGGGAGGGAGAGAGGGAGGAGAGGAGAGAGGGAGGGAGAGAGGAGAGAGAAGGGAGGTACGGAGGGGGAGGAGATCTGCTGCAACATAAGCATATGGAGAGAAAAGAGAGAGAGGAGAGGGAGGGCAGGAAAGCATGGAGAGAGGGAGAGAGAGAGAGAGAGAGAGAGAGGCAGAAGGGGGAGAGAGAAGAGGAGATCTGCACCGAACACAGACATATGGAGAGAAAAGAGAGAGAGAGAGAGAGAGCATGGAGAGGAGGAGAGGAGAGAGGGCAGAAAAGCATGGAAAGGAGAGACAGGGCGAGAAGGAGAGAAGAGAGGGAAAGGAGAGAGGGAGGGATAGAGAGAGAAAGGGAAGGAGAGAGGGAGGGGAAGGGATAGATAAAGAAGGAGGGAGAGAGAGAGAAGGGAAAGAGAGAGGAAGAGGAGGTTGTAGGAAGTGGAGCGGTGAAACTCTGTCATGTTTAATGGAAAGTGTGGTAGATTCAGACACATTTAAAGTGTTTCTGGAGCTCGGACACTTTTCATCTCAGACGCTTCAGTTTGACAAAGAAAAGAGAAAAAATGACAAAGACTTTCTCTTAAATACAGACTTAAACGGCTGAACAAAGATGATATTTTAGATTGTTGTTTTTAAGACATCCAAAAATTAAACATCCAGTGCATCGTTAATAGTAAAAAATCACACAATGTAATGTTTTATTCACTCAGCGTTTGTATTAGTCTGACTTTTACACTCGACAATCTTGTTTAGCTGCATATTTTTCTTTACAAATATTTATTTTTGTGGTGTTGTGATGCAGTCTGGCTCAGATGTTTGTCTTAAGCTACGGTCACAATGACCCGTACGAATAAAATGGTCGTACCAATCTTACAGGTCGTAGTAAATCTGAGTTGGTACGTGGTTCGTGGAGTGGAAACTGTTTTCCTACAGTCTTCTTACAGCAGACTTTCAGCTCTCACCAACAACTTACGACATTCTTGGGGAAATGAAGCCGTACGGCATCCTTACGTGTGTCCTAAAGCTTGTTTAATGCGTCTTTACGGTAATCCTACATCTATTTAGTATCGCACGGGAGCTGCGCGATGTCCCTGCGTCCAACTCAAGCCTTTATCAAGTTGTTTCTAGCTATTAAACCTTTCGTAAACCGTACCGGAATAGCAATAACCTAACTGCACACCAGCAAAACACAAATATGCTTATGAATAGCTCTGTATATTCTGTGTAGGCTTTGTCTGAAATCTGTTCTGATCGTTTGTCTCTCTCACTCGAAACACAACAAACTCACAAAGTCAAACCTCCGTAAAACAACAAAACTGCTTTGTTTCTTACCTGAGTATTGCAGAGGAGACGCCTAAACTTCCAAAGCGTCGCTGGATGCTGAAGACTAATCCACTGACATCATTGTGTTCATATAAAAAAGTTTGAAGCAAAAACAATGTTCCACCGCCAGCGAGCAGAAGTTGTCCAAATGTCTACGTCTGTTACAGCTGTTCTCCCGTGGTTGTGTCCATCTCCAGGCCATTTGCGTTTTCTCCGCGCGCTCCTGGTCCGGTCTGGCCGTGTTTCAAGCGATATTCCTGCACGCCCCGGGTCTGGTCCCGCGCTCTGGGTCCGGGCCCCCTGCACGCTCCGTCCTGTCTCCGTGCGCCTTGTCCGGTCCCCTCCGTGCGGTCCTTGTCCTGTCCGCCCCGTGCGCTCCTTGTCCGTTCCTTTCCGTGTTTAAAGCTATAGCTGCGTTTCCGTCGCGTGCTCCAGGCCCGGGGGCTTTCATACAGATCCCTGTACAGGCTAAACTGCGCCTCAAGAGATGCGCAGTCTCCAGAGCGCAGCTCTCTCCACTTTGACTCTCCCGCTCAGGCACATTACACAGGCTTTAGTCTCTGCGTTCGTAGACTGATCGTAGAAAATCTTTAACAAGACCATCGACCTGTCTACGAACTTACGAACGAGCTGCGAGCGCTGTTTTTTTGTAACAACGCCTCAAGAATGACGTAGGAAATGAGAAAAAATCGTTCGCAGAGAGGTCGTAGCAGTTCGTAGGGTCATTGTGACCGTAGCTTTAAGTCGACTAAAGCCTTATTCGTTTGATCATTACATTAAAAAGTTACATTTAAAGACAGTTTTGAATATTGTAATCGTGATATCTGCTTTATCAATTTTGCCCAGACCTATTATTAGTCAACATGTTATAGTGTAATTAGTGGTTAAATCATTCTCCAAATCAAAGCCAAAGAACATTTTTAGTTTGTTGATGTGACCTCAGTGTGTTTAGTTTTTCATTTGTAATTTCCAGTGCAAACCCAATAAAACTAAACAGATAAAGGCCCAGCTGTAAATCTCCATGTGAGTTAGGTGTCTTGCCCATGGACACAAAGACAGTCCACTCTGGTCGTTCCACTGTGGATGGTCCAGAGTCCCCCATCCAAGCACTAACCAGGCCTTGACTCGCTTAGCTGTAAGTCTGTTATTCTCTCTTTCTTTCTTTCTCCCTTCTTTCTCCTCTCTCTTGTTCAGTCACTCTGACTCCCACCTCTCTCTCTCTCTCTCTCTCCCAACCCTATACTCTTTCTTCTCTATATTTAGTGTTTTTCGCTCCCTCTACCCCTCTCTGTCTATTTCTCTTTCCCCTCTCTCTTTTTTCTGTCTCCCTCTCCTTTTGCTTTCCCTCTCTTTCTCTTTCTCTCGCTCTCCCCCTCTCTCTTCTCTCTTTCTCACTTTTCTCTCTCCCTCTCTCTTTCTCTCTCTCTTTTCCTCTCTTTCTTTCCTCTCTCTCTCTATTTTCTCTCTCTCCTCTCTTCTCTCTTTTCCTTTTCTTCTATCTCTCTTTCACTCTCTTCTTCTTCTCTCTCTCTCCTCTTTCTATCTTTCTCTCTTCTCTCTCCTTTCCCTATCTCTCTTTCCTCTCTCTCTCTCTCTCTCTCTCTCTGTCTCTTTCTCTCTCTTTCTCCTCTCTCTCTCTCTCTTTCTATCTCCTTTCCTCTCTCTCTTTCCCTCTCTCTCTCTCTCTTTTCCTCTCTCTCCCTTTCTCTCGCTCTCTTTCCTTTCTCTCTCTCTCTCTCTCTCTCTCTTTTCTAAAACATTACAGTAGCAGGTAAAATCTATAACAATGTTATAGAGCCTTTTTATTTTTTTTACACTCCACCTTAAATTTGCAAAGTTCTGACCAAACCTCATACATGGGCCTATTCCTAAAAGGCCTATGCATCCTGTCGCTGCGTTCTCTCGTTTAGACCTCGTTAAAGGCTCCGGGGAAATAAATCCAACTACACCAGGACGCAGCTGCTGTTTGGATCGACTCAGGCTCGCTCTTAAACCCGTTAGCTCCCGTTAGCTCCCGTTAGCCCTCGGTTAGCCCGCTTTTAGCCCTCGTTAGCCCACATTAGCCCTGCCGTTAGCCCACATCAGCCCCTCTCAGCTCCGGGGCTCACAGGACGCTCTCTTCCTTTGTTTTCCCGCAGCAGAAGCTTGTAGCGGAGGTTCGTTCACAGCTGTGGAGGCAGATGGAGACAGACGGAGGGTGAGGGCCCATCTGCAGGGTCACTCCTCTCTCTCTCTCTCTTCTTCCTCTTCCTCCTCCTTCTCTTCTTCCTCTTCCTCCGTCACAAACACAAACAGGAAGAGGAAGCAGAGGAACAGGAGCAGCAGACTTTCAGTTTCTTTTATTCAGAACAGGATCAAGACTGAATGAATAAAATGAAATATAATGAAGTCATGTATCATAATATGTAGGTTGTTGTTCATTTAATCTTGGGTCGTTGTCGTGTCGTGAAACTGCTTTGTTAAGGCCTCAGACTCAACACCTTTGGTCTCAGTCTTTGTTTTAGACACAGATCACATTTCACCTCCACCAGGCTCTGATAAACTCACAGCAGGAGCCAGAAACAGAATATTAACCAAACTGAGCCGTTAGTGAGTTTATTGACGGTAAACGAAGTGTGTGAAGCAGAGGTGACAAAGCCTGTGCGTCCCTTCATTCAGACTTTTTTACATGCTCGTTAACTTTGTGCCTTAGGCGGGGGAACAAGCTCAGGGATGGTCACATTTTAAAAGTCTAGCTTATGTCCACAATCATTCTTTTATTGTTTATTTTATTTAGGCCCACCTCCTGTGAATAAAAGAGAGGAACTATGAGAAGTTAATACTGTCCTTCCGGAAGAAAAATGAGATGCAGTAACCAATTGATTCTGACGGCACCTTGTTGATTTATGACGAGTGTTTAAATTCCAAGAGTTGTTTTTGTGGTTCGGTTCAGTCCGTGGCTGTCATCGGCGCCTGATGGGTAAATGCTCCATGTCAAAGCCCTGCAAGGCTGTGGTCCTTGCAGCGTAAATATATATCAGTGAGATGTACATGTATATATAGTCGTTAAACTATGAACCTTCCTCCTCGCGCTGACTTACTGCTTGACAAATCTGCATGTTTATGAGCGGTAAGAGACTCTCGAACTTAAAATCGTCACTCTTGCGATTCTCTCATTTTATGCTCTGTATTTAAGTTTATTCTGTTTGTTAAAATTACGGACTTATCTATTCCCGAGTCACTTCTCTCGAGTCAGAGTTATGTCTGCTTTGAGTCTTTTGCTTGCGAATCCAGCTTAGCAAGTCAGAGTGGTCTGATCGAATGAAACATGGGATTTTTGGACAGTGGTTTCTCTCTGTACCTAAGTCTAGTCCAACACTCCGGCGCTAGTCTCTGTTCTGCTGCGTCTCGTAATGCTCGTTAATTCGGACAGCTGGATTTAACCAATCACAGTACGTGAGCAAAGAACCTTTCTAAGTGACTCGTCAAACATCTGATCTTCTCATGTTTGCATAATCTGTGCCCTCATGTGTCATTAATATCTTTTTGTCTCGATCATCTATCTCGGCGGTCACAGCCCTAACAAAATGGTATTAGACACCACATGTATTTCCAGGTGTACCTCCAATAATGCACGTGAACTGCTACTCTGAGTCGCGAGCCGTGGTCAGCCCACAAGAATATACCACTAAAAAGGACATAAGAGGACTGAAATAGCATTTGGAGAATGAACCCTTATAAACAAACAATTTTATTAAGAAACTCACAAAAAATACACTCATTAGAAGCAATCTAACTCAAAGAGACCCACCGAGTCCATAAATTTAGAACATACGCTAAGATATAAAATACCCAGTGACTTTATCAGTCAAAGAGAAGCTCTAAGAAGCCTAGAGTCAAAATTGGTGCTGGAAAAAAGAAATTACTTTGATGTCTAATAAGTACCTACAATTATATTGAATAATATTACTCTGAGTTTGTGCAAAACTCACACAATTGTAAAAACACTGTAACACGGACTAAACCCAGCTTCCGCACACTTCACCTCAGACTCCAAACACATGCAGTCAAGACTAATGGACTTTTCCATTAGCACCTGCTTGGTCCCACTCTATTCGACTTAGCCCTGGTGTGGAGCTTTTCCATTTGGGGCTGATCCCTTTGACCTGGTACTTTTTTAGTCCCTGTTTACCCCAGGACCAAAGCCACAAGAGCAGGGCTACATGCCTCTCCTCAGACATCCTTCCCCCTGCCGTACACTGACTGTGAGTTTGATGTGAGGCGTGACTCGCACAACTCACGCAAGACTTAGAAATGTGCTTAAAAACCAAATGTGCCCTACGAGAATCACAGATTACGATGGACTCTGTGTTTTGGCCATTCTGGCTGAGTACTACGTCCTCAGGATACAGTGCTGTGCTACGTGTTGGCGAAAAGGGATACGCAATTAATTAGATATGTTGTTTCTGGATTTCGTTTGTCAGTACAAGCTCGCAGCGGTCACGGACAGTACATGGCATCAAAAACGATCTGATGCCACTCAGCGCCGATGACCGTCATCCTCTAGCGGTTATGTCTTACCTGCGCTTGAAGAGTGTTCAAGGTTGAAAGGGTACTAAATGCATGTCAGCGGCGAAAAATGAGAGTCATGTGGGCCGTTATATCTTAGCATAATGAGGGCGAACCAGGTTTCACACGTGATGGCGTCCTCCGTCAGGTGCTGGATCAAAACCCAGGACTGGCATTGTGGCTGAGAGCAGCCGAAAAACACAGGAGTACTGAGGAGATCTTGCACAACTATTTCTCACCGGTAGTGCATGATTTGATGCTAAACTAAAAGCTGTATTAGCTAATCATTATTTCACAAGCTAAAGGTGTGCAGATGGTTCTTTTCCTTTCTCTAGTGACCAAATTATTTCAACAGCGCTCTATCATTGGTTACACTTGTAAGATAATAGTCTCTGTATCAGAGAACTACCAGTAATTCCCAACTCTCCATAATATCTAACTGTGAGACCATTATTCGTCAGCGTAACTACAGAGCGAGCTCTCTTCCGTTCTCTTCAACGGACCGCAGTCACATCTAAGAGCACCTGCATATATCTGGGTAGAACCGCATCAGTGATTTATCTCTCGTCTTAATGGATCAGATCACTACAACGCTAACTTGAAATCGACCCCCGATCTCAACTCGACATCAGCAGATCTGTCGTAGAGAGGAGGTTGTTCAACCCGCCGCAACAATTGTAGATGTTGGGCAGTGTGAGCAATCATTTTTCCACACGTCCCCGTACTCGACCATTAACATTTTATTGTTGATGCAGTTGATTCTTGAGATTTTTTGAATGCTTAAAATCGCAAAATCTTCAAGGACTTGCTTAATTGACAAGCCGCAACAGGACTTTCTCTTCAGTATATGGGCGCTGAGCTGCTCATCACTCAGACCTGCGAACAGAACACAAGAACAGGGCCGTTTACAATTGATCTAAGCCTAAGTGAGTGATTGTACAGAGACACACGCAATGTTCTCTTCAAGTCTTGTTCACAAACTCCCTGAAAGACATTTGGTAAACTTGAGTTGTGACTTTGTTCAACCATTAAGACTTAGTTCTAAAGACATAAGAAGATGTTAGCTCTGGATGATTGTAGATCTCCTCCATAACTCTCACTTTTCTTGTGTGCTTCTTTTGTCGTGTTTGGTACGGAAACAGTTGGACTCCAGTGAAAGTGTGTTGTATAAAGTAACAATGAAATCCTATGCAACCATATGCTCATCGTTTCTTCCTTTAAACGAATGTCCTGATGTGAGTAGATCGAGATAAGTGATGATGAAATAGAGTAAGTAGAATGTTACGACACGTGATGCGAAGTGTAAGGAACAAGCTTTTAATCTTCGAGTCTCTTACAGTCCTTCTTTTAAGTTTAGGCCCTTTACCATATACATATGTGTCTTTGTCTGATACTACGTGCGAGGCAGACAATAGATGATCATTTTCTGGTTCACTTTATCGAACTCTATAGTTTTGGCAGATTAATAATAGCACTTACAAAGAGACCAGCCCTTCAAACATAAATGTGTGCGGAAAAACTCATAGGGTTCAGCAATACCTCTTGTGCACACTTATAATCAAGCTTTATTAATACAACCCGCACACACGCAATCGCAGTATATAGTATGAACATCAAGCGCGCTATGCAACACCTGCTAAAGTAACTGGAGCGGTCACGTAAAGCCAGACCCTCAGAAATAGCTACGCTCCGGTGCGGTAGTAAACATCAGATTAACACTGTCACTGTGGAAATTTCCGGAGAGCAACAGCAAAACGCGCCAGATGTACTTGTGATTAATGTTAATTTCTCTGTGGTTCAGGGTTTCTGAGATGAGTATTGCACCAAAGGTAATGATAGACCACGTAGTTGCTCGTGGTTGTTATGCATTAGCAACTAGAGGATTAAAATATCTCTAACTTCACAAGACCAAGATCGGTTCAGCGACGAGTCCAGCCAGACGCACGTGTTTTGACACATACACGAGGTAAGAGCCAAGAACCAGACTAACACCGGACTAAACCAGTGTACTAAACACAGACTGACGTGTTCGACACATTCATGAGGTAAGAGCCATTGACCATGGACTAATAGCCAGCGTTTATACGTACCAATTCCAAACTCGACCCGAGAACTGCTAGCGGTCGTCTGATCAGGACACAAGTTGATTACGTGGCTGGTACTGAGAATAAAGTCCAGGCCGCGACAATTTAAATATGCGGGAGTCATAAACCAGCCACACTTAACTAGGTACGTTAATTAAGCTCCTAGTTCTCTAGCGACCTCCATTTGACCTGCACGATGTTCTGCTGCGAGATGTCTGCGACTGACACTATTACTGAGGAGTAGCGCCATGAACCATGGCATGCTGACCTGATCGCAAGGAGCTAACCAGGCCCCTCTTCCAGAAGCTTTGCTACAACAGTGAATTACACTGATCCGCAAAGCCACCTGTCAGCTGTATAAGAATGCTAGAGATCCAGGAGGTTCGTTAAACCAGGACGTATAGAAGCTCACAGGGGTAACGCCACCATGTCGCTGAAACACCAGGAAGTTGCCTGACACTGAGGTAGTACTTCGAACGATAGAAAGGTCCAAAGACGCACAGAGAACAGAATAAGAGAAACCCGATCTGAAACCCACAGAGACAGCGTGTATCCATGACTGAAATGTATCTAGTGAACAAAGTAACGTATTTACGCCACTGAGTCTACCAGGGCCCAAACCAGGTGATTTCTATAAACAAGTACTAGATAGCCCAAGAACATTCATTGTAGTTGGTCATCGTACTGAGGTAAGAGTCCCAAAACCAGGCCCAATCAGGTAGAACCAGGACTAATCCAAGACAGATCTTGCTCTTAATCTTAGTAGCACCCCATTAGAAACTATCTATAACCCTAGAATATTTTGTGAACGTTCTTGCCGTCTTGGTTACCATCACAATTTGTCTAATAGAAGTGTCAGAGAGTAAAACAGCCAAAACCAGGCCAGAAATCATGGTTAACACGTGAGTCATCCAAGATACTCGTCGCAGAATCTATAATATCTCGTCGGTCCCATGGAAACGTCAGATTAATGACGCGAGCATCACGCGTGAATCAGCGTCAGTTACAGCTACAACCGCGAGATCTGCCACGTTGTTACGTATAGGCCAAATACATGAAAAATATATGGTCAACCAGGACCGCGACGTAGGATTACGCAAGTGAGCTTGTAACAGACATCCAGCGCAGATAACACCCTCAGACGCTTCTCAGTTAGCGATCTCGATGGTACCACAAGGTTGGGTTCTGGTCTAGGTCAGTATCATGGGATCTGTAGTGGGATCAAATAAATAAATGCACTCTTCTGTGCTCTGCGATAACACCCCTAGTTACCATGTGAACGGTCGCGGCGTCAAACACTTTCTGAAAGAAGTCTCGTATTGCAATAAAAGACGACAGCGAGTCCCAAACGAACAAAATCATAGGAATCCCAGATCTGCGATGACGGACCTGTGATCTTTACAGCGAGGAGCTGAATTTGCTGCACAACAGAGTGTGAAAGGATAGGACCAGAGGAACCGGATTGAGTCCAAGATATCCAAGTCAGTAGACCTTTCTCCGACCTGCAGCCAGAGCCGAGTCCAAGTCGATAGTGGCAATCTTAGTAAACCTGCTCAGCAGATTCTATTGGTGCTATTGTACCAGTGATGACGAACAGGTCCGAAGCTCCCATAGAGTCAGTGAGAGACGCTTATACCTGACCCAAAACCCACTATGATCGAGTGATCCACACAAGCGAACCTAGAGTACCGAGTACAAGGTCCAACTAAGCTACTATACATAGACACTCAGACCTTCACAAACTCAATAGCACTAAAGTATTCCATCAGCATGAGGACAAGCTCTATGACACTATGCTCAACTAGATACACATGCGCAGAGCGAACTAGTGAGTTGCTCCGCCCGCCAAGTAGGTTCCTATAAGTCTAGATCGTGCTACCATGAGAGCGCCTGCAGGACAGACCGTATACGTCCGAGTCCAATCGTCTAAGAACCTGCTCCAGACCTGTTCAAGAGACCGGCAGAGACCGCCAATCGTAGTCCACCGTTCTCGAGATATAATCCGAATCCCTCCCGACGCGTTGCATCACGAGACTCGAGATCCTCAATCAATCTACCAGACGTATCCGAAGAGTACTTTCACCGACCCTGCTCCAGGAGCTGCAGACCACGACGCTT
Organism: Mugilogobius chulae; assembly: GCA_038363315.1. Lineage (NCBI taxonomy): Eukaryota > Metazoa > Chordata > Actinopteri > Gobiiformes > Gobiidae > Mugilogobius > Mugilogobius chulae. Next base: position 7,178,400 of record CM076409.1, read on the forward strand.
CAACACAGTCACCAGAAGAAGCCTGGAAATTTGTCACTTGAGGAGCAATCAAACTTTCAGGACTACGAGACTTATTTTAAAGCCTAACATCCGGAGTCAAACTAAAATATCTCGCGGTTGATGTATGTAACAGTAAAGAGTAGACAACAGGAGTAGATGATGAGATCGTTAGCATGGAGAGGAGAGAGAGAGAGAGATGGTCCGTAGAAAAATGAGACGGAACAGCAAGAAAATCAAGACGTTGAGAGGACAATAAGAGACAGATTTGGCGAACCAGGCAGAGAGGCATGGACAGAGAGAGCGAGAGACTGCAAATATAATCGTAGTAGAAGCGGGATGGAGGATTAAGAAATGCAAGAGAAGAGACATGCGAGAATAGAAGATGGAGAGAGACAGAGTAGAGAGGAGAGAGAGAGAGATAGAGAGAGAGAGAGAGAGAGAGAGAGAAAGGGAGGAGAGAGAGATAAAGAGAGAGAATTGTAGAGGGAGAGGAGAGAGAGAGAAAGACAGACAAAAAGAGAAAGAGAGGAAAGAGAACAAAAGAGAGGGGGAGAGAGCATGAGGAAAGAATGGGAGAAGAGAGAAAAGAAAGAAAGAGGGAGAGGGGAAAGAGAGAAAGAAGTATTGGGTATATTTGATTTAAATGTTATGTTTCCTAGGTTACAGGATGATATATTTATTTTAATCGTTTGTTTACTGTTTCCTAGGTTATATTTAATTTAAACGTTGTATATTGTTTCCTAGGTTACGGGATGATATATTATATTTAAAAGTTGTTTGTCGTTTCCTAGGTTACGAGACGATATATTTCATTTAAACTTTGTGTTTCCTTGGTTATATTTAATTTAAAGTTGTTTACCGTTTCCTAGGTTACGGGATGATGTGTTTATTTGAATCGTTTGTTTACTGTTGCCTAGGTTACGGGATGATGACGGACGGCACCACCACCTTCGTCAACGCCTCGGCCTGCACCGTGAACTTCCAGCCCATGAACCCGCCCATCGTGTTCGACCTGCCCAATCCCAGGAGCTCGTGACGCCAGAAGCCCCGCCCACCCGAGGCAGAGGCCAATCAGGACGCAGGGAGCTCACACAAATGCAAAACTGAAAATATGAATCTACAGAGACTCAGTTTGGACTGCTGCCGATGGAAAAGAAGAACTAAAGACAAACCCAGGGTCGGATGTAAAATATCTGGTTTAAGTAAAAAGATTAAGTTTGTGTAAAAGTGCCTCTGACAGGTCGATTTACTAAAACACAGATTAAAATACAGATTAGAATTATACATGACATCACTGAGACCGACCTGGACAAACACAGGACCAAGTTTAAGCACTGCAAAAAAAAAAAAAAAAAAGTCTTATTTCAGTGCAATAGTCTCAGTGCAGTAGAACATGAGACTAACCTGGTTGTTTTGAGCAGAAAATGTAAGTTTCAAGTTCTCTGGACAAGATTTTTAATCAAATATTGTCTTCAATCAATTATGGCTTAAAACAGAAAAAAAGGGATTAAAATAAGTTTTTTGTTTTATTTTTAATCTCTAGAGAAGGTAAATCAGGAGAGAATCTCTTAAAACAAGTCACATAATCAGTCAGACTTGGTCTTTTAAGATGAATCTGCTTCATTCAAGTCATTTTATCTAAGTTAGATTTTCTTTTTTGCAATGAGAGACAATAAACTTTAACATTTAAATTCACAGTGTTATGAGAATAAAGTCAAAGCCATATAAAGCATTTTTCTATCTTAAACTTGAAGTTTATGAGATTCAAATTGTAATTTGGATGATGGAACTTTGCTGTAAATATTGTGTTTTTATAAACACAACAGAAGGATTTATTGTCCTTGTCTCAGAGAAAAACAGGAGTGAGCCTCCGGGTCGCTGCGCTTTTCTGTGCGCCGCCTCTCGCTCTCAGAACATGAAAAACACACAGCAGACACACATACAGGATGAGTCCTGATAATAATCTGTCTTTTTTATTTTTATTTGTTACGATTTTAGTCTCATGAAACTTTTTATGGCTTCAAATTATTCCCCGAAAAAATATGACGTTTATTCTTGTAAAGTTAAGTCATAACTTTCTTAAGCTTTGACTTTATTTTCATAAAATTATTATTATAAAATTATTATCTTAATCTGGAATTGTTACGAGTGTATTGTGGCAGAGCAAACCTTTTACTCGTCCTGGCCTTAAAGTCTGTCAAAGAAAAGTGTTTGGAATAATCAGAATGTGTCAACTCCAGCTCTGCTCTACACAAAACCTGTCAGAGGCATTTAAATAGTGTTCCTGCCTCGGCCAATCAGGAGGCAGCGTGTAAATACTCTTCAGTGTGAGCCAATCAGGAGGCAGCGTGTAAATACTCTTCAGTGTGAGCCAACCAGGAGGCAGCGTGTAAATACTCTTCAGTGTGAGCCAATCAGGGAGGCAGCGTGTAAATAGTCTTCAGTGTGAACCAATCAGGAGGCAGTGTGTAAATAGTCTTCAGTGTGAGCCAATCAGGAGGCAGTGTGTAAATACTCTTCAGTGTGAGCCAATCAGGAGGCAGCGTGTAAATACTTTTTTCTTATTGATAAAAATAAGAACCAGCTTTGTGCTTTTCACTGCTGCGACAATCTGACATCAGTCACATGGAGCCGACAGAGACAGTCATGTGACCAGACAGAGTCATGTGACCAGAGAGAGTCATGTGGCCAGAGGTGTGAGCATGCAGAGTGGATAAAAGCGTGTCGTGTATCAAGCGTCAGTGCGTCAGCAGGATTTAAACGGTTGTGACGAGAGAAAAAAACTATAGAACTGTCTAAAGTTTTTCTATCATCAAAAGCACTGATGGATATATTCAGGGTGCGATTTGCTGGGGGGATGGGTGGGATTATCCCTACCTCTGGTTTGTTTGTCCCTCTCTCTGCTTCTACGTTACCCATCCCTCCTTCTGCTTTTATTTCATATTATTTGTAGGGGGGGATAAAAAAAAAATAACATAGACTGTGTTTCACATCCTAATTTTCAGGTTGTTTTATCAATCCCAGCGTAGTTTCATTGATGTTTTTCCCTTCTCCCGGTGCTTCTGCGCGCACAAACATTTTTTAAACATAGGCGCCGCCGCGCCGATCTGTCTTTCACTCTCTTCTCCCTCTCAGCGCTGTCATTTATACCCGGGTTTGGTCACTCGGAGCCGCTGTGCTGCTGCTCTGTCCTCTGCCCTGTGAGGTCATGGTTTAATCTACGACTGTGCGCAAAGCGGAAAGATCAAGCCAGGAACATGTGAGACGAGAATATGCGATGCGATTCAAAACGTAACTGCACTGCTCCTGTTTGTAGAACCCGGTGCCGCCGTCCCGCCAAGCTGCGCTGAGAGGCAGGAAAAACCCGGGGCTCTGCGGAGCTTTATGTAGTACTGAATATAATCTGTTCCTTTTGGGAGGAAACGCGCCAGAAGCCTATCAGTTGCGAGTAGAAAAGAAACGGAATGAACACGGGGAAGAAGAGACGTGACTGTGGTGGCGCGCGTGCACAATATGCACGTGCACACTATGCGCTCGCACGTGGTTCGCGTGTAGAATGACAATATTTTTTATCCCACCTTCTGTTGTTTTGACAAATCGCACCCTGAATATATTTGTGACGAGCCACAAAGAAAACCTGCTCTTTGCTTCTTGAACTGTTAAAGAAGAAACTACAGAAGCTCACAGGGACATTTTCAGACACAGTGCATTGTTTTGTGACTGGGATTTTTATATTACAGGAACCAAACATGTTTCTGTCTAAAAAAAAATCTTGTTCTCCAGCCGGGATGAGCTTGTAGTTCCAGGGCCGGACATTCATTTTGTGGAAGCATTACAGCGAAAGGCCAAAACCTGTGAGGTGTTTTTCTGCAGCGCTGGTTCCAGACAATCATCAGGTCCTTCTGTCGATAGATGGCTTGCAAAAGTTCACGCCCGCTTTTAGGTGAAGCTAATCCTTGCAAATCGACAGCGGTAGTTACAGATTAGACCAAATAGAAAAACAGCCACTGGAACCATGGAAAACAGACATACATTTTTAAGGATAAGACGGTGTAATCTCTCAATCATCCAGGGTGATCCAGAGTAGAAAGTCTTTAAAGTTTCATCTGGACAGTGTTTCGGAAGATCAAGACTTTCAGACGAGTGGAAACGTCTTGATCTTCAGAAACACTGTCCAGATGAAACTTTGAAGACTTTCTACTATTTCTAAGGATGTTTGAGATTTTACCAACAGTTGAAAAATATTGTGTTTAATGAAAATACATCTGCTGATTAGCGTTAACGTCATTTATTCTGATTAGTTTAGTCATTTTATGAGAAATAAAAGAGGTAAATACACTCTCTGTGTGTTGGATATTGAATTATAATAATGCCCATTACTGTAAGCAAGAACTAGCCTGTTATCTGTAGCTTTAGCCACAGGTTTGTACAATAGTTTGTACTTCTTTGTCGACCATAAATGTCCACATGGCAGTGAAGTCCTCAGAAAGCCAACACAATAAATTAGGGACGACACGACACAAACCACTAAATGTTGTTTTTAAGATCTGAAGTCTGAATTTTACCACCGATAACCTCACGTTCATGTCAATGTGCGCTGGTTTTGTTTTCACCTTAAAAGGGCGACGCAGGAAGTGACGTAAAGTACAGACCAAAAGTTTGGACACACATTCTCATTCAAAGAGTCTTCTTTATTTTCATGATTATGAACATTGTAGATTCACACAGAAGATATCCAAACTATGAATGAGCAGAAGGAGAGAGATGGACCTCCACAGTCACCAGACCTGAACCCAGTCCAGATGGTTTGAGCTGAACCACAGTGTGAAGACAAAAGGATCCAACAAGTGTTAAACATCTGTGGGACTCCTTCACGACTGTTGGAAGAGCATTTCAGGTGACGACCTCCTGAAGCTCATCAAGAGAATGTGAGAGTGTGTAAAGCAGGAATCAAAGCAAAAGAACCTAGAATATGACACATATCAGTTGTTTCACACTTTTTGGTTCGGTACAATACGTCCACATGTGTTCATTCATAGCTTGGATGCTTCAGTGTGAATCTACAATGTTCATAGTCATTAAAAATAAAAACTCTCTGAATGAGAAGGTGTGTCCAAATCTACACGCTGCTGCAGGAGGCAAAATGTGACACACGCGCATTAACCAAACCATTACAACTATATTTACTGGATATTTAATTTAATTTTTGCAAATCTCCAAAACAGAATATTTCCCAGGTGGAACATAGAGCCCGGAGAACAATGATGAGCTTTCACTTCAAACTGACCCATCTCTGCTCCTCATGGATCAGCCCAGGTCTGAGCAGGACTGACACGCTTCTGTTTGCAGACAGAGTTCAAGTCTGTAGAGTTTAAACACAAACATGTGACTTTACTTCTGTCTGTGTGGGTCTGAAACGTCTCAAACTGTGGTCCTGAAATCTAAAGACTCTGAAAAATCCTGTACAAAGACTTTTCTCTCTCATTCTGGACGAAAGACTCTGCTCCATGTGACAAACTCAGCACAATCAGAACTGACTTTTTAAAGAAAAAAAACTCAACTTTTTTAATGTTCTGCTCCAGGTTTTCTCTCGATGTTCTGCTCCAGGTTTTCTCTCGATGTTCTGCTCCAGGTTTTCTCTCGATGTTCTGCTCCAGGTTTTCTCTCGATGTTCTGAATGTTTTTGTCTGAAAAAGAAACAAACTTGAACTGTAAATGTTGCGATGCTTCTCGTGTGTGATTTTGTTTTTCTGTGATTCAAACGAAACCTGTTTTCATCTGTAAATTTAACCTCGTTTAAGCGACTTTTCCTGTTCTGAGCTGAAGAACGTCTCTGCTGTGTCTGTGAGGGAGGGCATCAGGGCTTATAAAGCTTTTTCTGAACAAGACTCAGCGTGTGGACCTGGTTTTTGTGTTTTACCTGCTTTAACAACGTCCAACTTCAGGTATAGAAAAGCAGTTCATCTCATGTCGTCTGTGTTTAGTTCATTTTACTCTTGTGTCTCGCTAGAAAAAAGGTTCCTCATCTCCTGTTCAAGCCTTTTACTCCTTCTCTTTTTGACGACTGTGAAGTTAAAATAAATATCTTTTTCAAACTTCTATTGCTTAAAGGTGCATTGGCCACGTTTACATGATGTTTCTTAATTCCGAATTAATTAATTCGGAAAAAAAATATTTTCCTTCAAGTTTACATGCAAATAATAATTCCGAATAAAGGTTTACATGTTAAACACGCTAAATCGGCTTTATCTTATTCCGCTTCACGTCTGGGTTAGAAAGAGAGAGGAAAGGGAACGCACATACGTCATTACATAATTACGTCGACCGGAAAAACACACCTCCGCTGGACACAAGATAGTCTCTCTCCGCGTACACTCCTTGTGTCGGCGTCTCTCTCCGCGTACACCCCTTTTGTCGGCGTCTCTCTCCGCGTACACCCCTTGTGTCAGCGTCTCTCTCCGCGTACATGACGTACACTCCTTGTGTCGGCGTCTCTCTCCGCGTACACTCCTTGTGTCGGCGTCTCTCTCCGCGTACCCTCCTTGTGTCAGCGTCTCTCTCCGCATTCATGGCGTACACTCCATGTGTTGGCGTCTCTCTCCGCGTACACTCCTTGTGTCGGCGTCTCTCCGAGTACATGACGTACACTCCTTGTGTCAGCGTCTCTCTCCGCGTACATGGCGTACACTCCTTGTGTCGGCGTCTCTCTCCGCGTACACTCCTTGTGTCGGCGTCTCTCTCCGCGTACATGACGTACACTCCTTGTGTCAGCGTCTCTCTCCGCGTACATGACGTACACTCCTTGTGTCAGCGTCTCTCTCTGCGTACATGACGTACACTCCTTGTGTCAGCGTCTCTCTCCGCGTACATGACGTACACTCCTCGTGTCAGCGTCTCTCTCCGCGTACATGACGTACACTCCTCGTGTCGGCGTCTCTCTCCGCGTACATGACGTACACTCCTCGTGTCAGCGTCTCTCTCCGCGTACATGACGTACACTCCTAGTGTCGGCGTCTCTCTCCGCGTACATGACGTACACTCCTTGTGTCAGCGTCTCTCCGAGTACATGACGTACACTCCTTTTGTCGGCGTCTCTCTCCGAGTACATGACGTACACTCCTCGTGTCAGCGTCTCTCTCCGCGTACATGACGTACACTCCTCGTGTCAGCGTCTCTCTCCGCGTACATGACGTACACCCCTTGTTCAAAACTTTCCGCTGCCTCTGTGAAAAGGTTAGTGTTTCGTGTTTTCTCTCACACACTTTTTTCATTATTTGTAGCTCCTGTAGCCACTTAAATACAAAACTAAAAAGTTTCGTGTCCATGCCGCCATCTTGCAGTGCGTCATCGCCGTCAGAAAGACAACGTAACGAGCATGCGCAGTGTGAACGGAATCATTTTTATTCCGAATACAACGTTTACATGCAACACAGTCTCACTAGAGGGTGTACTTTTACCACGACACAAAAACAGCTTATTTTAACCACGAATTCCCAGCTATTTTTAGTACTTATGTTACGCCGTGCATTTAGCACGATATGAAAAAGAGTAAAAATGACACGAGATTTCACAGCGTTAAAAAACACGAGTTTTAATTGAAGCCACGTGGAGACGTTTTCTTCAGATGAAACGGGTAAGTTCAGGCATAAAGTTATTAAAATGTGTAAGTTTAGGTCTGGGGCTTGGGGCAGGTTAAGATTAGGATCAGGATCTCGTTAATATTCATAAATAAGAACACGTCTTAACAACCACCATAGAAATGAATGGAGACTGTGATGCGTACTATAATTACACAGGACGGCCGTGAACTCGTGTTAATCATACCTCATTTACATATTGTGTAATGTCGTGGTAAATGTACGCTTTCGTGTGAGATCGGGCTCTTACATGAGAAAGGAATAAAATTATTCGGATTTAAAAGCGGAATAAACCACCCACTTTATTCGGAATTAACTTTAAATCCGAATAAACTTTTTATCAGGAATTAAGTGTTTACATGGTATTTTTAAAGCGGAATTAATTTTAATTCAGAATTAAATTATCTTTATTCAGAATTAAAGCCGCCATGTAAACGGGGCGACTGTGAATTTAAAAGTTATAGCTATGAGACTTTCTGAAGAGAGATAAATACATTTTATGCCAAAAAATCAGTGAAAGGAACTGTTTTTTCTACGGAACATTCGGCGGCCATGCAAGCCCGTTTAAAGTAAAAACACGGATTTTTATGAATTATTTAGTGTAACAAAGGCATCTAAATGACAAAAAAATGCATTTATTCAAGTTTATTTTTGGCCAAAAGTTGTGCAGGGCACCTTTAAATCTGTGAATTCACTTCGGTTCTGACTAAAAACACCAAATATGATCATAAAAGGTCCAAACACACATATTAAACTCCTCTGAGAATCTGCTTTTGCACAAAGAAGAAGAAACACAAACACAAGTGGATTAACAGGTTTCAGCAAAAAAAAGTTTTTTACTATAACTTTACAGACGTTAAAGAAAATAGTAGTAGTAGTAGTACAAGCCTTAAACAGAACATAAGGACAGCTCATGTGTAAATGACTAGACTCTGGGTTTAGTGAAATTGTGCGGTTATTTTTTTAAGATATGACTCGATCTAAGGTTTGTAACAAGAAATCATTGAAATATCTAAAAAACTGTAGCAATGGTGGACAATTTAAAAATAAAAAACGGGACACAAGGGTTAAATGGAATAATGTGGACTTGTTCTCATTTGTGGCGGCGGTGACTGGAGAATATCCCAGAGAGACGGAGAGATGTTGGTTTGGATCTGGATTCAAACCCACAAACCCGTTACAGACATTCTGCAGATGACATCCCAGCATTCTAAAGATCAGCAGTGAGTGGCAAGAAAACATGAGAGTCAAGAGAGAACAAGTATGAGTAAAGGTAAGAGCTCAAAATCCAGATAAAACTGGAAAAGCTACAACATAACCCACAAGAACAAGTCTGCTGATGCTGGGTTTGTAAATGACTTGTAAACCGAGAAAAGCAGATGAACAGCAAGACTTTAGCTTCAGGAATATTTTGCAGATAAAATAATGTGCAGAGCCTCTGTTACAGTAGGTACATGGAAGCCACTCTGACAGGGGTTTAGGGTGTGTCTGTTCTTCTGTGTCTGCTCCGTGTGATTATTACAGCGTCTGACGTTTGATTGTGGCTAATGTAACTCATAACAGCTGATAGACACACACTCTGAGAACATGATGCAGGACAACAGCTAGAGACCAGAGAAGAGTTTTAGACCAGACCCAGACCAGACCAGACCAGACCAGACCAGACCCAAACCTCCGGAGGATCCTGAGTCCACCCGCCGACCAGAACATTCTCCGAGGAAACACTGTGGATTCTAAACGTCATGAAGGACTTGCGGTAAATACAAAGATAAGAACATGTCTCTAAATGTCAAACCTGTTCAACTGTATTGACACTATTTTGTCCCGCCTACTTTTCTAGGACGTGCACTTCCTGTTTAGCTGCATTTAGCCTGTTGATTTCAGTCGATGGGTTTATTTTAACTGTCATTATATTTAATTAAAATTGCCCCACAAGACAGACAAACAAACACGTTAGCTACCTTAACAAAGCTAAACAGGAAGTGCATTTCCAAGCCAAGTGGGCGGGACAAAATAGGGTCAATAGTCAATGTGTTTAGTCCAAAGTTCCAGTTAAAACCTGCTCCTGCCTCTTTGTCCACTCACTACTGTGCTGATCACAAACACCTGCTGTTAAACCAGCCACGCTCTCTCAGACCCTCCTTTCATCTGCTCGTCAGGCTTTTCCAGCAGTTTGGAATGTGTTTGTTGGACTGGTTTACACTGCAAAAAAGGCTCTCAAAAAAGAACATGTTTCTTGAGGTAAAAATGTTTGATTTCCAGTAAAATCATCTCAGAGCAGTAGAACATGTGAATAACCTGGTTGTTTTGAGCAGAACGTGTTAGTTTCAAGTTCTCTTAAACAGATTTTGAATCAAATCTTTTCTTGATTCAAAAGTGTGATTAAAATATATGTTTTTAAGTCTGATAAGATAAATCAGGAGAGAATCTCTTAAAACAAGTCAAAGAATCTGAGTCAGACTTGGTCTTAGATTAAAATGCTTAATTCAAGTCATTTTATCAAAGTTAGATTTTCCTTTTTAGCAGTGTAGATTCACTTTAAAAACCTCCACAGGGGGCGGGGCTTATTCACATTAACAGGCTGTGTTCACTTTGTCCAGTGTGATAAGTCCAGATGCTTTTTAACAGTTCATTTTTAATTAGTGACTGGACTCGTTAACTTTTATGTTACGACAAAACCCGACTTTAAAGATTCTTTTTATTGTTTTGTTCTTAAATAATCCTGCAGAAACTCAAACCTCTGCAGTGTGTTTGTGAAGCGCATCAGCTCCTGTTTACTGTCAGATTCACTCACACATAATATTTAGTTTGTGTTTGTGAGAATAACAGAGATAAGTGTGTTTTATTCTCCACAAACGCAGCAGCAGCAGCGCCTCATCAGCATTTAAAACAGCTTAATTATGAAAACCCAAACGCCCGGCGCTTTGAAGCGTGTTTTTGTTTTTAACGGCTTCAGACGCTTCAGGATGATTGACAGCAGCTCACTCTTTAGTTATTTATTTATTTGTTGTTTTGTGGTTCAGTTTGAGCGGAGGACATGGGACGGTTCTGCTGCAGGTTTTAGGATCATGAGACTCGTTTAGTTTGAGTGTTCAGGACCGAGTGAAGACTTTCTGAGGCTCAAACAAGAGAAACACTGTAAAAACAAACAGGGCAGTTTCACTTCAAAATACAAGTATAGTCACTGCCTTAAAGATTTATATTGATTAAACTCATGTTTATGAGTCTGTTATTCTCTCTCTGTTTCTCCGCTCGCTTTCTTCTCTCTCCCTCTCTTGCCTTCTACCTTCCTCTCTTCTCTCTCTCTCAAAAGTTAAAGTTGAACATGTTAAACTCACATTCTCCAGTTCAATCATCACAAACATTTAAGTACATTTTGACTTTTACAGTGCATCGTTCAGAATGAATGTATCTTTGTATTTTATATTCATGTATATCTATTTTAAAATACACGTTTGACAAATTCTCACTTCACTTCTCACTTCAGCACAGATCAAGTGTAAACCAGAGAAAAGAAGTGCCTCATGAATATGAATATGGGTGGTGGTGTCTGGACGTCTTCCCCAGGAGATTTAGCTTTAAACAGATGTAATTTCCTACAATCTGGGTTTTTTACTTAACAAATCTTATGTTTCAATCATGTTTTATCCTCAAATCAAATCAATTTATTTTGTATAGCCCAAAATCACGACGATCCGTCATCTCGAAGGACTTCACAGGAAGGCAAAAGTGTAGGTGTCCATGTGGGAGGGACCAGGTCCTGACAACCAGGGAGGCCTCGCCACTGGAACATCCTAGAACACACTCCCAGGGGGAAGTGGGACAAGGGACAACAAGATTAAAAATAGTCACTAGATAAAGGAAGATACAGAAAAAGTTAAGATAAAATGTAGTAGGAAGGCTAGAGCAAGAACACAGAATAAAAGGAGGAAAACATGATAAAACAAGGTAATAATAACATTTTACTTAATGTGTAAAAATTTTAAAATAGAAATAAAATGAATAATAATTAGAATAGATAAAATAGTTTTCTTTCCTTGCTTCTCCTCCCTCAGCCCCCCACCCCGGCCACGCCCCATCCCGCCCCCCAGACTATCCGACCCCCAAGCCACCAGAAACCTCCAGTGTACAGCAGCCCACAGGTCCCAGGTCCCAGCCAGACCCAGCAGGAGCCAAAATAAAATCGCCAAATAAAAACATATAAAAATCACCAAACAGATGATAATTCCTGCTCCTGTAGCCGTAGCCGTCCTAATGTGTGGGGCTTTGAAAGTACCCTATTCTACGTGTAATGCATTAAAAGAAGTGGGTCGAGTCTATCAGAAGTGGAAACTTCCCAACAGATTCCGCACACTTGTTCCTAATCTTAGTTTGTGATAAGGGAGGGGTTGTGTTTGTGTCTAAGTGCATTCAAATAGCCAGGCTACAGGAGCACCAATAGGCCAGAGGCTCTGTTCATCAGTCTCTTAATTAAGTAGAGATTTCACTTCCTGTGAGTACGGCTGCAACCCGAGGCCTGGCAAGCCCGCCGCACAAAGCAGGCACCCAGCGGGTCAGGAGACAGACACTCCAAGGGACAGAACAAGCGGAGCAGGGAAAAGGGGAGACAGAGAAGAAAAGAAAAAAGGAAAGATCAACTTAATATGACATTGCACAAAATCATATGCTACAGTTGAACTAATGATAATCTTAGCAGAGAAAACAGGAGAAATGAGAAGACAGCGCCCAAGTTGCCACGCTATCCTAACCCAGAAACTATGGGTTTTAGTTTTAGTGTCAGTCCCTAACTGGCCTAACCATAGGCTAATTCAAAGAGGAACGTTTTGAGCCTAATCTTAAATATAGAGACTGTGTCAGCGTCTTTGACATGAGCAGGAGCTGATTCCATAACAAAGGGGCTTGATAACTAAAAGCTCTGCCTCCTATTGTGCTTTTAGAGACTCTAGGAACCACCAGAAGTCCAGCATCTTGAGAGCGAAGTGAACGGTTAGGATGATAAGGAATTATTTCATCTTTGATATAAGAGGGTGCCATGTCGTTCAAGGCCTTGTATGTTAAAAGAAGAATTTTAAATTTAATTCTAGACTCGACAGGAAGCCAGTGAAGATCTTTTAGTACTGGGGTAATATGCTCTCGTTTTTTAGTACCTGTTAGTACTCTCGCTGCTGCATTTTGGACAAGTTGAAGGCTTCTTATTGAACTTTTAGGAAACGTCGCAAGCAGGGAGTTACAATAATCTAGCCTTGATGTGACGAAAGCATGAATAAGTTTTTCAGTGTCGCTTTTAGGCAGTAGATTTCTAATTTTAGCTATTTTTCGCAAGTGGAAGTAAGCCGGTTTACACGCCTGGCTTATGTGTGCTTTAAAGTGACTTTACTGTGGAGAGACACAGTTATGTAGAAGTCTACCCCAGTGACTTTGGGCCTTAGGCGGAGGAACACCCTGGACAGTGGCCAACACGTCGCAGAGTCACACTGGGCTCACACTGCCTCCAGATCCAGATCCGTCTGGGTCCGGTGGTCACTCACACTGAGACCAGAGTATACATGTGTATGTACGGACTCTGCTGGCTGGATGGATAAACACGGGGCGTTTACATCCTGTGTGTTTTATAGTAAATGTTGAGCATTTTGAAGCAGAAGAAGCGTAATCGTTTTATTTTGAAAACCAACGAACGGACTCACTTCACCTGCTCTTGCTTGGGTTTCTGTTTGCTGTGTCTTGTTTTCACAACTTCACCAAAACAGGCTCCTAAAGGCTCCCGCAGGCCGGAAAAAGTTCCTTCCAACGGAAAAGATCCGGACGACCGGAGCAGAGCCGGACCAGGCGGATCGCTGTGTGAAAACCTCTCATTACTTTTCAAGAAACGAAAATCTTGGACGTAGTGTGAGCCTGGTGTTAGACAAACATTCACTCTCTCACTCACTCACAGGAGAAATTTACAACCTAAACATGCAGGTTTGTGGAGGAAACCCACAGTGACACGGGGAGAACATGCAAACTCCACCAGAGAGATCAGGAGATGTTGATCTGGTTTGACCCGGAGTCGAACTCATGATCTTTTATTCGTAAGTCAGAGCTTTAACCACTCTGCCACTGTGCACTCCAGCAGTTTTTTAGATACGCAAAAAGGTGAAACATTTCTGTGAGAATGGGTTGAATAATAAAATAGTGTGAGACGTCAGAAGTCCCGGGACAGTCCCAGCAAATGTGTCACAAACCACTGACTTGTCCCAGTTCTGATCACAACTGTAAAGAGAGGAAGATGTGTTTGCACCGACGAACAGGAGCTGTGAATGAGCCACAATAATATATCTCCTGCTCCTTCCTCCTCACAAACATGGAAGTGTCTGAGCGTTGAACCAGACGTGTGCGTGATCCAGTCGTTTCTTTCTCTCAGGCCTGATTCAAACGGCTTTAACAGTAAATCTCAGCTCGTTTCTTCTGATCCTGGAGTTTGTCCTGACGAGAAACGCCACAGGAATAATTACACTGTTAAACTCTGGAGACGCCAAGCAAACGCACTGGGAAATTAACCTGAAATACCCACAGAAAGTAGAAATTAACCTGAAATACCACAGAAAGTAGAAATTAACCTGAAATACCCACAGAAAGTAGAAATTAAACTGAAATACCCACAGAAAGTAGGTCTGAGCCGTCGCCCTGGGTTTGTTCGATACGCTCGCTTCAGGACAAACGTGTCTGCGTCGCCGCCACTCTGGGTTTGTTCTTTTAGCTCAAATGTGATTGTTAAAGTCAGATCTCCTCTGCAGACAGGTTCAGACTCTTTTCTGTCTCTGTTTGTTCTGGATGTTGTTGGTAAAACTCACAATCTAAGCTGCAGTTATGAACCTGAAGTGTTATTTTCAAAGATTTTAACAGTCGGCTGCGATTGGTTCTCTTTACGAACTTGATTGAAATATTTTCGGTCTGATGTTGTGACTTCTCCAGATTCTGATCTAAAGTGTTTTGTGACTGCAGCGTGACATGTTAGGTCCAGAACGTCCAACCTTTTACACTTGAAAAATGACTTTCATAAACCAAAAGGACAAAAGACAGCTCATGTTCCACAATAAACTGAGTCAATGTGACAACGATCACAGGCTTTAGGGGACTTACATTTTCATACTGTTTATTTATTGAACTGTTTTGACCTCCAGACACTCGGTGAAGCTTATGTATAAAGGCGGTTTCCTGCAGGAGGAGCTGCTGCTGATGGTGTCGAGTCTTTGACCGGATTGTCTGTAAAGTAAATACTATGAGGATATTTGGCTTTTGCAGCTGCATTCATGAGAAGAATATAAACTGTGTAGACTTTTCGGACAAGCGTGGAGACCCCAGGCCCCTCAGCGACCTCCAGCCTTCGGACTGTGGCTCTTTGCTTCCATTCTTCAGTGCACATTTTTAAGGTTTGAAAATGTACATTTCTGGTAAGCAGAGATGTGGAGCTGCAGGTCGTGACTTGAGTCACTATTTTGTTAACTTGGGACTTGACTTGGACTGGCAGCTCTGTGACTTGAAACGACTTGATGCTTCTTGCATATTTTTACGTTAATTGAACATTGAACGTAACTTATTGACAAGGAATGTAGTTTAGTTTTAAATCTAACAGAACATAAAAAGAAAAAAAAAACTCAGATGAATAGGGCTGGACTTGGACTGGACTTAGACTGGACTTGGACTGGACTTAGACTGGACTTGGACTGGACTTGGCCTGGACTTGACTGGACTTGGACTGGAGGCCTCGGCTTTAGAGTCATTTTGTATCACAAGTCACAGTGACGCACAAACATGAGAGAAACGATATTAAATCTCTTTTGAAACTCTTTCCTCTGGCCACGCCCCCTGAACTCTGGCCACACCTCTTTCCTCTGGCCACGCCTCCTTAGTCTTGTCACGCCTCCGTCCCCTGGCCACGCCCCTTGAACTCGTAGAAGGGCTCAATAATTGGGCCATAACTCCTGTAGTCTGCAGAAAGCTTTACAGGAGGAAACATTCTGACACACGGACACTTCACTGATCAGTTAAACTCACTTCGTCTGAGTTCTGCTGCTTCACAAGTCGTCGTCTGAACCGTAAACACGAGTTTCACACTTGAAGTTACTTTTAACTCTGCACCAAGTCGTTTGTACAAGTCGAACATTCTGGAAGCGATGGATGATTGATGGAAACAGGAACAGGCTGCAGAAGAGTCATTATAAGACTAAAAAAGTACATGAACAGGTCGGATGAATAAGCTCCGTCCTCATAGAAATCTCCGTCTGAACTTCCTGACATCGTTAAACCAGCACAAGACCCTGTTTGTTTGTCCTCTTCTTTAATTAAACTTAATTCTGATTTAGACAAACAGCAGCAGAATCTCTCACCATCATTAAGTCTGAAATAAAACCTGCGTCATGAACAAAGACGGAGCAGGAGCTTTGTCCCTGAACATGTCCTCAGAGACAAACACTTGTGTTGGTTTGTCTCTCGTCCTCAGAGACAGACACTTGTGTTGAACATTACATCTGGTTATCAGGGAGGAACGCTGCACAAAAGTAAAAGTTAAGTGTTTCACAGGTTAATATCACTGCAGCAATCGTCAAGAACAATGTTGGACACTATAAACTCTTCTGTGTTCTAACTCTCGAGCCTCTCCATCCTAATACTCCTCTTTGACACATCACCCATTCGCTCGCTGCTTCCTCCCAAACCTCATCCTGTCACTCTTTTCATGTCAGTTTGTGTCTGGCAGGAGAGAGAGCGGTAACAGAACCACCAGTGATCAGGAAAACTTCCAAACCTCGACCCTCTGCTCTCAGCCCTTTGTCGTGGTCCACTGACAACCTCGTATAAAGAGTAAAAACAGTTTATCTGCCGTCCCAAACGCAGAAGTGCTGGTGTCATTACGTACGTCCTGTATCTGAGCTGTGCATCTGTTTATCTGTTCAACTGTTTGTCTGTTCTGGAGCAAAAGCTTCGGGAGGCAAAGAAAAAAAGGACTTCTGTGACAATGTGCTGTTGTGTGTGAACTGAAAATGGACTTGAACCACAAACGGAAAACATAATTTACTGTATTTTCTTTGTTAAAGGTGGTTGTCTGGTAGCATACATTCTTGTGTGATTGTTAACAAAAACACAACTCACTAAACTAACAAATTAAAATAATGCAATATTAAAATATCCAGTTTGTCTGGAGGGATGGAATGGAAGAATGGAACCAGAATCTAGTAGGTAAGTAAGTAATCTTTATTTGTACAGCGCATTTCACAGACACAGAGTCACAAAGCTTCACAGAGAGATGAACCCCTCCCCTCCCCACTCCGATTCACCTAACACCTGGCACCTCAACCTCCGACTATCACCAAGTGTTCCCTAACATGCATGTTATTGGTTGGTGGGGAAACTGGAGTGCCCGGAGGAAACCACCCAGACACGGGGAGGAACATGCAAACTCCACACAGAAAGGTCCCGGGCCTGAGCGGGAATCGAACCCACGACCTTCTTGCTGTGGGGCCAGAGCGCTAACCGCTCTGCCACCGAATCTGTGTAAAACAGCCGACATGACCTGTCATTATGAAGGGTTTATACTTATATTACATTTTATATTACTTTATACTTCTATTACATTTTATTTTACTTAAACCTAGATGTGAATTGTGTTAAACTACTGTGTGCGCTTGAGTATAATCAGCCAACTGTCTCCTATTTTGCAACATGTTGTCCTAGTGAGTTTCAGACCGACACGTCCTCATCTTCTCAAGGACTCAGCTTAACAGATCCGGATAAGGGAAAACTCTAACCACAAACACAAATACTGAACAACCCCGCCTCTATCTTGCATATTTCTGTATTATTCATGTATTATGTTATAAATGCTGGCGCTCTGGGCCATTGGTCACGTTCTGGGGAGATAGGCGGTGAGAAGGGACATTGTTAGGGTCCAGGACGTCCAGAGCTCTGATTAGATGACTTTTGTATTAGGAGAATAAACTTTGAAGACTCAACTTATCGAATACTGGTCATCTTTCGTTGGTATGTGTTATTAGTCTGATAGCGTAGAATGTGTTGACCACTTAAACGCTCCACTCTTAAGGTGCTTTCAGACCAAACGCGACCACGCGAACACTTTCAATGTAATGTCTATGTGTAGGCGCGATTTCGCACGACCAGAGCGGCGCGGAGCGTCTACTACGACCGGCGCGAGCGTTTAAGGGCAGACGGGCGTCTAATAAGCGCGACCAACATGTGAAGAGCAAAGTGACAGTGTTAACGACCAGTACTACAGCTGGAAGGCCCCGCAGACATGGACAAGAGAACTAATCCTCTTGGTATCAGCCCCATACACCACTGTCTCTTAACTCTGTCAAATAAGCCCTGTGCTCTCCATTCACATCGCTCATGAGGCGCTCTGATTGGCAGCACTTGAGGACGCTCCTCCGCTGACAGACACATACACATGAATGGGATTTCAAGCGACATTTGCCGCTCCTCGCCTCCTATCTACACGGGCCATGAGGGCGGACGAGCGTCCATGCGCGAGGCGCGAGCAAGTGACAGTACGTGGTTCAAAACGACCAGTACTACGACTTTAACATGATCAGACTTCTAAGTTATGAACTTATTCTTACCAAAAGCTGCACAAACATAAAAAACACATAACGTGTGACTGAGACTCACCCTGTGCCTCCACAAAAGAAAAAAAAAAAGCTCGTATTTAGAAACTTTAGTCCAGGGATTCTTCTCGTTTGTACATCCTGTGCTGTCAGTGTTTATAATTCATAAAACTCCTCGATTCTGACAAAAACAAGCGGCTCTTTTGGTCAAATAAACTTTACTTTCACAGCAAAATAAACGCGATGTCTGAGACAAAAATAACCTGCTCATTCGACTGAACCGGATTTATATACTGTCATTTCCATTGCAAACGACAGCTTGATTGAGTGGCGCACGTGTAAAGCGCAGGGTTGGGACCCCAGAGTCTCGAGTTCAATTCCCACACGAGTGATTTCATTATTTTTTTCTGCACTTATGCATAACCTATATTAAATAAAGACATAGTGCCTGTTTTGTATTTTAAAACGATAATACAATGTGCTTGTACAGAAAGTATGATTTATAAAGTTTAAGATTGCATATGTGCTACAGATACAAACGTCTTCATCAGCTGTTTTGTTGCCTGGGGTCGAACTCACGCACCCGCGGGCTCTTCAACCAGAGTCCAATGTGTTATCCACTCGACCACTTGACATCAGACCTGCACGATGCTCTAAAATGGAGAGTCACAGATGCCGTGGCTGCATGAACATGCCGCGGTTTGAAAGCTGCAAGTTGGTCGCGCGAGAAACACGACTAATTTCGAATATATAAGCGGCCACCGCGGGGCGTCTGGCGCGAGTTGACGCCTTTGGTCTGAAAGCACCTTTACAGTAACGTAACACGCAGGATTGTTGACTACGAGGAAACAATACAGGTAATAAGGACAAGGGAGACTTAGATAGTAATTGCATTCTTTTATTAACAGAGGGAAAAGTCAACAATTTCTTCAATTATTAGCCTGATGCATGAGCTGGTTCCAGTTTAATTTGTGGAAACGTCTGACGTCACATCATTTGGATTTGTTCCTTTCACAGGAGGCAGGACTTTTTATTTTATTTTATTATTTTAGCCTTTTTGTCGTCCAGAAAGTAGAGCATTGTGTGTCAGTGATTGTTACAGTTTCTCTGGGGTACATTTGCAAATTAAAAGGTTCAATATCGTATTAGGAGTTAAGAACAAAAGAGGAGAAGACACATACAACTCCACTCCTGTTCTCTGATTGGATGACTGCATTTTTGACTTTTTTAGATCCGTCTGCAGTCCTGTGACACCTGACCTGGAGCTGGAGTGGACCTGACCCTCTGAGGAAGAACGCAGGACACTTCTGAAACATGTCGCTTTAAAAGACAAATACAATATGAAAACAAATGGACATGTTTAAAGTGAACTCGTCTCTCTCTTTGACTTGGACTTGAGAACAAAGACTTGAGACTTAAGTCCTAAATGGAAAAAACTCTGAACCAGATCCAAGTCTCTGAGTCGAGTCGCTTCAGGTCCAAGTACTTTAGACCAGATCCATCCATCCATTCATTTTCTTCCGCTTCATCCGGAGTCGGGTCGCGGAGGCAACAGTCTGAGCAAGGAGGCCCAGACTTCCCTATCCCAACACTTCCGCCAGCTCTTCTGGGAGGATCCCGAGGCGTTCCCAGGACAGTCGAGAGACATAGTCCCTCCAGCGTGTCCTGGGTCTTCCCCTTGGCCTCCTCCCAGTGGGACATGCCCGGAACACCTCACCAGGGAGGCTTTGTCCAGGAGGCATCCGGTACAGATGCCCGAGCCACCTCAGCTGGCCCCTCTCGATGTGGAGGAGCAGCGGCTCTACTCCGAGTTCCTCCCGTGTGACTGAGCTTCTCACCCTGTCTCTAAGGGAGCGCCCAGCCACCCTGCGGAGGAAACTCATTTAGACTCTTGTATCTGTGATCTTGTCCTTTCGGTCGTTACCCAAAGCTCATGACCATAGGTGAGGGTTGAACGTAGATTGACGGTAAATCGAGAGCTTTGCCTTTCGACTCAGCTCCTTCTTCACCACAACGGTTCGATACAGCGACTGCATCACTGCAGACGCTGCACCGATCCTCCTCAATCTCACCTCCATCCTTCCCTCACTGTGAACAAGACCCCGAGATACTTGAACTCCTCCACTTGAGGCAAGACTCTCCACCACCTGGAGAGGGCACATTTAGACCAGAGATGCATGTAACTCAGTATTTTTACTCCAGTTCTGTACTAAAGTAGTTTTCTAGAGTATCTACTTTACTTGAGTTTTACAAAACCTGCTGACTTTTTTACTTTTACATTTTAGTATCTGCACTTTCTTCTGTCTACATTTTAAAACTGTGAGTTACTTTGTTTTTTTTTTCTTTTAAAACACTTCAGAGCTGCTGCTGTCGTGTTTCAGACTCTGTGAACAAAATAACAACTGAAAACTGCCCAAAATTAGAAAATATCTTAACAACTACATATTCATCACATGATAAAAGTCACAGTAATTTTGAATAATTATAGTAAAGCCAAACTTCTGCTCCAACACAAACAAACTAACAACCTTTATTTTTGGTGTTTTTGAGGTTCAGATGCTTTTACTGGGTGTATTTAGAGTATTCGACTTGTCAAACATATTTAATCCCCCTTTAGCAAATCTGACTCAAGTTCAAGCTACTTTTACTCAAGTGAAGAAGTTCCAGCAGAAAGTCGTTTTGTTCACAAGTAACTGGACTTTTACTGGAGCAGAGAACTTCAGGACTTTTGTCATCTCTGGGTTTAGACCGACACTTTTGTGTGACTCAACGTGTTTAGTTTGTCTGATTCTAAATGAAACAAACCCAGAGTCGTATTAAACTTATAAAACACACTCTTGTCTTCACGTTTGTCTGATTCTAAAACATTAAACTTATAAAACACACTCTTGTCTTCACGTTTGTCTGATTCTAAAACATTAACTTATAAAACACACTCTTGTCTTCACGTTTAGAGTTTGTCTGATTCTAAGATTCTAAATGAAACAAACCTAGAGTCATATTAACCCCATGAGGAACCAGCATTTTTTTCACTAAAACCTGACAAAAATTGTCTAAAATTCAAACAGAATCTGTTTCTGAACCTTTAGAGCACAAACAAATGGCCTCTTTACAAAACTGAGGCTTTAGCTTCTGATGTCTAATTGACTCTAATTATAAAGGAGAACAATACCTGTACAAAAGGAAATCAGAACATTATTTCCACCTAGATTTTTTGTAAATATAAACAGCTGTATAGTCCATGGGAGTGGATCCCTTCTTCACTGTGGTTCTCCTCCAGGTTTCTCTTTTTCCCTTTGGGTTTTTTTGAGTTTTTCCTGCCGAGAAGGAGGGTCTAAGGACAGAAGGAGGGTCTAAGGACAGAAGGAGGGTCTAAGGACAGAAGGAGAGTCTAAGGACAGAAGGAGAGTCTAAGGACAGAAGGAGGGTCTAAGGACAGAAGGAGGGACTAAGGACAGAAGGAGGGTCTAAGGACAGAAGGAGGGTCTAAGGACAGAAGGAGGGTCTAAGGACAGAAGGAGGGTCTAAGGACAGAAGGACTAAGGACAGAAGGAGGGTCTAAGGACAGAAGGAGGGTCTAAGGACAGAAGGAGAGTCTAAGGACAGAAGGAGGGTCTAAGGACAGAAGGACTAAGGACAGAAGGAGGGTCTAAGGACAGAAGGAGGGTCTAAGGACAGAAGGAGGGTCTAAGGACAGAAGGACTAAGACAGAAGGAGGGTCTAAGGACAGAAGGAGGGTCTAAGGACAGAAGGACTAAGGACAGAAGAGAGTCTAAGGACAGAAGGAGGGTCTAAGGACAGAAGGAGGGTCTAAGGACAGAAGGAGGGTCTAAGGACAGAAGGAGAGTCTAAGGACAGAAGGAGGGTCTAAGGACAGAAGGAGGGTCTAAGGACAGAAGGACTAAGGACAGAGGAGGGTCTAAGGACAGAAGGAGGGTCTAAGGACAGAAGGAGGGTCTAAGGACAGAAGGAGGGTCTAAGGACAGAAGGACTAAGGACAGAAGGAGGGTCTAAGGACAGAAGGAGGGTCTAAGGACAGAAGGAGGGTCTAAGGACAGAAAGGAGGGTCTAAGGACAGAAGGACTAAGGACAGAAGGAGAGTCTAAGGACAGAAGGAGGGTCTAAGGACAGAAGGAGGGTCTAAGGACAGAAGGAGGGTCTAAGGACAGAAGGAGAGTCTAAGGACAGGGGATGCTCTGGACAATCATTCATTTGCTCTACTAATAATCTGCTTTGACATGCTTGATCAATTGTTTCATTGAATATGTATTGTTTTATTTTGATTTCCTTTGCTAAATTAATAATCTTGGGAAGTTCCAAGTTTTAAGGACTTATAACAAGTTCAAAAAGTTTAGGTGGAGCCTATTAAAAAGTGGTATTACATTTCCATTTACAATATATATAGAGCATTTGAACAAACACTGAGCCATACAAGGTTACATCTACTTATTTATCTACTAAATATAAAGAAAGTAAATCGATTCATTTTATGAGAAAACTAACACATCTGAAAAATAAGGGAAACAGTGGAAGGTACTACACGTGTCCCCTTGGTTCCTTATGGGGTTAAACTTCTTAAACACTGTAGTCTTAACGTTTGTCTGATTAAATAAAACATTAAACTTCTAAAACACACTGTAGTCTTCACGTTTAGTTTGTCTTATTATAAATGAAACATTATTAAAACACACTATAGTCTTAAGTGTGCGCGGTCTCCCGGGGCGCGCGCTCACGCAGATGGCCTCACAAAGCCGTTCTTTGTGTCTGCGGCGCCGGGGTTGCCAGATAGGGCGCTCTCCCACGCGGTTTCCAGCCTCAGCGGGACTCTGCCGCGCCGCGCCGCTCCGCCCGCGTGTCATTGTTCGAGCGCCGACACGCCTGGAGGTGCCAGGTTTGTGCTCGGAGGCGAAACGTGCCAGTCGGAGGTGGGAGGTCCCCGCTGAGACGAGCTCAATCTGGCAACGCGCTGCTGCCAGGCCTGTGTGTGTGTGTGTGTGGGGGGGGTGTGTGTGTGTGTGTGTGTGTGTGTCAGATGCCCTCCCAGACAGGACACTTCAGTAAAAACACATCTTCTGCTTCTTTTGGCAGGAATTCCACCAAAATGCAGCTCAGGTGGAGAAAAGAAGCGCTCCTTTACTAAGCTCCTCCTCCTCCCTGCTCTGACCCCGCCCCCTCCCCGCTCTGACCCCGCCCCCTCCCTGCTCTGACTCCGCCCTCTCTCACTTGTGCTTGATTAAGTCAAAGGTCAGACTGTTTTTCTTAAGCTTGTTTCCAAACAGAAGCACAAGACACAGTTACAGTTTAAAGCTGCACTGAGTCACTGTTTTAATACAATTATGTTTTTGTCATTTAGATATTTTTGTTGCACAAAATAAATAATAAAACCTGTGTCTTTGCTCTGAACATGAGCAGGACATGGACAGTAGTTTGTCCTGGATCAGCTGCTTGTGTCAGCTGGATCTTTTCACTTTATGACATAAACTGTATTTATTACTCAGAATGTCCCAGAGTCTGGCTTTTAACTTCTCATTCTCATTCTCACCTTCAGAAGTGACACAGTGTGACTTTAATACTTGATAAAATGGTAAATGGTCTATTTATATAGTGCTTTTCTACCTTTCCAGGAACTCAAAGTACTGACGTCCCACTGCTGGTGTTCTCTCTTTCGCTCTCTCTTTCTTTTCTCTTTCTCTCTCTCTCTCTTTAGTCTCTCTCTTTCTCTCTCTTTAGTCTCTCTCTTTTCTCTCTCTCTTTCTCACTCTTTAGTCTCTCTTTTTCCTTTCTCTCTCTCTTTCCTCTCCTCTCTCTCTCTTTTCTCTCTCTCTCCTTTAGTCTCTTTCTTTTCTCTCTCATTCTTTCTTTCTCTCTCTCTTTTTGCTCTCTCTTTCTCTCTCTTTAGTCTCTCTTTTTCCCCTTTCTCTTTAGTCTCTCTCTCTTTTCTCTCTCTCTTTCTCTCTCTTTAGTCTCTCTTTTTCCTTTCTCTCTTTCTTTTCACCTTTTCTCTCTCTTTCTTTAGCCTCTCTCTCTTCCTCTCTCTCTTTAATCTCTCTCTTTCTCTCACTCTCTTTTTGCTCTCTCTTTCTTTAGTCTCTCTCTTTCTCTCTCTCTTTCCTCTCCTTTCTCTCTCATTCTTTCTTTCTCTCTCTCTTTAGTCTCTTTTTCCTCTTTCTCTTTAGTCTCTCTCTCTTCTCTCTCTCTTTCTCTTTAGTCTCTCTTTACTCTCTCTATCTTTCCTCTCTCTTTCTTCTCTCTCTCTTCTCTCTTTCTCTGTCTCTCTCTTTAGTCTCTCTTTACTCTCTATCTTTCCTCTCACCGAGGACGTTCAGTGGATACATCGCAGTGTCACGTCACTGATACGCTGTAGCCACCACCAGGGGCGCTGTACCAAATTCTGGGCCCTAGGTACAAACTTTGCTGATGGGCCCCTCGTACGTAATCTTGTGTTTTAATTATTTAGTCCAGTCTTATAATTTTTCAATTCATTTGGGTTAGTTCCTACATTTAATTAAATTCTACAATCCACGCAGTTTTTGCAGGATTCATATCTGACGACAGAATATTTATGCATTTTGGGCGACAAAATAATGAGTTGAAACCACTAAATTCACTCGCATAAATACAAACAAGAATAACATTTTAGCTGACTTGTTTTAAGCATAAACAAAAACCAATCCCGGTGACATTTTCGACACATTTTAATGTCGCTGGAATGAAAGTTGTGATTTATTGATAATATTGTATATTGTATATTGTATATTGTATTGTATAATTGTTTTGTTTGTAATTGTTTATTGTACTTGTGACCTGCCTAGGGACTACGGATGTAAATTAGCTTCGTAGCTACAATCCGGCATATTTACATTTGTTTATACAAATGTTCATTAATGTGCATTGTCCCCATCAAATAAATAAAAAAAAAAAATAAATAAATATTCAATGCAAAACTTGAGAAATATTCGACGCAAAAATTTAGCCAGTTAATATTCCTCTTTATTTAGCTATTTTCTTTGCACAATGTTCATTTGCAGCTGCCACAAATCACAAATAATAATACATTTAAGAACAATCTATCTCACAAGCCAAAATGACCTGCTTTTGGGGGCCCCTTAATAGCCTGGGCCCCGAGGAAACTAGCACCATTTACCCCCCCAGTCCGACGCCACTGGCCGCCACTTTAACACAGTAGAAGAAGACTGCCCAGTCACCAAAAATGTCTCTTAAAACAAAGCGCCTTTCATTCACATAAAGTAAAGCCACTGCGTCCAGCTTTCTTACCGGTGTACTGCAGAGGAGACACAAAACTAATCCAACGCCTCTCCGGGTGTTGATTCAATGAGTCCATTCAAATTTGTGTGTTCAGAAAAAAAATAAAGTTTGAAGTGCTCCACAACAAGTATTATTCCACCGTGAACGCGCAGGACGGGGCAACACAGGGAGGACTGCTCTTTTAGCGGACAGGGGTGCGCTGCGGTAAAAGTGAGCCGTCTTCCCTGTGTTTGTGTCCAGCTCTCGGCGATCTGTGTCTTCCTCTGGCACTGGTCCTCGCGCGCTGGTCCTCGCGCACTGGTCCATCCTCGCGCACTGGTCCTCGCGCACTGGTCCTCGCGCACTGGTCCGTCCTCGCGCACTGGTCCCCGCGCACTGGTCCTCTCGCGCTGGTCCTCTCGCGCTGGTCCTCTCGCGCCGGTCCTCGCGCGCCGGTCCTCGCGCGCCGGTCCTCGCGCGCCGGTCCTCGAACCTCCGTGTGTGTTTCCAGTGATCTCCCTTTTAACTCGCGCGCTGGTCCTTGTTGCTTGCTTCGCCATTTTATTGATCTGAAGAACTTGTAAACCTGTCACAGCTCGTGTTATCATAGGCTGCATGGGTTCACAGTGAGGTCATCTGGAGTCCTAGCACAATACCGCCACCTCCTGGAGGCCTAAAAGTATAATGTGTGTGGAGGGGGGGGGGGGGGGGGGGGGGGGGGGGGGGGGCGGTCTGGGCTGTTTTGAGCGATCAGATTCTATTCATTTATAGCAGGTTTACATTAGTAAAGTCAGTGTGTTTTTTTTAGATTAATTTCAACAAACCTACCCATGATGCCTTTAAGAAACAGGCTTTTGATAATTATGTCCTAAAGCAGCGGTTCTCAACCTTTTTAGTCGTGACAACCACAGGCATTCACCACTCCCAGTCCCAATCCCAAAATGTATCTAGACACAGTGGCCCTCATGTATCAAAGCTGCGTATAAAATGGTGTAAAGTTTGGGTGTACACTGAAAATACACCAGAGGGCGCGTGGCATTTATGAAGAGGGGTGTACAAGCCCAGTTTAGGTGAACGCAAGGCGAGCTCTTGATAAATGCGGCGGACAAAATCAGCGTCATTTGCATGAAACGCCCCAAAATATTCATGTTTGAGGAGGCCTCACCCACAGGGTTTTCAGCAGAGATGAACGGAATACGGCACAGAGATAAAATGTAATAAATAAGAAAAGAAGAAATAACACTGTTTTTACTCACTTGAAAACACAAAAATATATTGGGGCTGATAAAAATCAAAATACATGTTTTAAAACTAAAAAAGATCTGCATTTGATATTGAAATTAGGGCATAACAGGCTAAATAGATAATGACAGCGAAGCCAAAGTGGTCTATAAGTGCACGGAGCTGCCAGCGGAGCAGCTCTGGATCAGGCCGCCGGGCTCACATGAGGGGAACAGCCTGGATCAAACTGGACTCAGTCGAGGGGACCACGGGGAAGGGCTTAGGTGGTTCGGAGTCGAACCAGGAAGAGGCGCGCAGAGGACGGACTGCATCGAACAGGATCTGCCGAACTGGGCCGTGAACTTTTCTCCGTGCGCACTTCTGTCTGTGTGCGTTGCTCTTTTTTTTGGACGAGCCATGGCCTGCGAGCACGAGGACAGGACAGCGCTGGGACATGAAGACTACACAGGACAGCTGCTTAAACCCGTCCGGACCGGTCCACTGCCCGCTCGCGCTCATCATTTCTCGAAATAGATCAGTGCAATAACTGACCGCTTTGGTTAACATCGGAACCAGGTGTGCGCGTGAACCACGTACGGAACCAAACCCGTCTGGACCCAGACTGCTGCGGGGCTTTGAGATCATGTAGGCTATTGTCTGCACACGCCTGGTACCAGCGCACACAGCACGGCACCGCTCACATCAACCAAACCTCTCTGAATGACCCGGACCGAAGTCTGCTGCGCTACAGACACTTCACTTTCCCCTGAATTAGTGCACTGAGCTCGGCTGCAGGATCAGAATCGGACTGGACCGGACCATGTCAGGACTTCTTGCGATCACGCTTTGGTGAGTCTGCTTTTGATTCTGCTGTTGGTTCTGCTGTGACATTTAGCCCATATGTGTTTATGTAAAGCATAGTTTTGCTGGTTTATGTTTAATTTGGAATGACTTTTACAATGTGAAAAGGCGCAGCCTCAAAAAAGTTCATTTAATAATTTTCTACTGGTTAGTTTATGCTAAATTAAGATGATTCCTCTGCAATATTTCCCTAATGTCAAATAGAGTAAGGGCAAAACAGTTTGTGCAGCTAAAAGTAGTTTTCCCAGTGCATTTTAGTGATTGTTTAAAATTGGCGTATCATTTACACAACCTCTCGAGTTTGTGTAGGGTTTTTGCGCACTGTACGCTCACGTCAATGTTGATAAATCCCGATGAGTCCCTCGTTTTGGTCGTACACCTCATATACACCCACATTTCGCCGTACACAACTTTGATAAATGAGGGCCAATGTGATGAAGTAAAGTCTGTTGCTTGATACCATTTAAAAGCCATAAACCTCGACAGTATCACTGACAGACTTCATCATCAGGAGACTTCCAGAAAACCACTGTCCTAAAGGTTGACCTCCTGCTGTTGTCACTTTATCAGCCGAGTCTTCATCACCTGAACTTTATTATTGTATTAATGATTAATGTATGTTATTAGCATCATTGGCTCTGCTTTTTTATGCCCTTATCATGTATTTTTATATTTCTCTGTGGACTGGTTATGAGCGAGAGAGAGAAAAGGGCGCAGCACTGATGTAGAGCTTGGAACAATACAACAGACCTCAGACCTCAGACCTCACAGACCTCAGACCTCACAGACCTCAGATCTGTCGTGAGGCCCTGGTTTCGTCTCTGATCTGATTCTTTTTTCTCTCTTTGGGTCTGAGATGTTCATGTTCAGTCTCTTTGGGCGTTTCTGTGTTTGACCTAATTTACTTTTAATGAGTGAAAATCCTTCTGTGTCTCCAAGACCAGTTTCATTCCTTTTTTTTTTGGACTCTTCCCTGGGCAGCTGTCATTCTGGGACCTCGGAGGACCTCACACACACCTGACACATTCTGTACCTGAGTTTTATCGTCTTAAACAGGTAAACTCACAGAAATATGTCATTATAAAAGACAGATATGATGCTTTTTCATGTTGTTCTCGTCTTTTAAACCTGCTCCAGACACAAACACTTTAGAATCTCAAGAACCAGAACAATAAACCCAGAGTCACACGTGTTTCCCACGCCAGGAATTGAGTTGAAGTTTATTCATTGTCCTGGTCCTGAATGAATAGGCCTGGTCCCTCTCTCTTTCTTTCTCTCTCTCTTTCCTCTCCTTCTCTCTTTCCTCTTTCTCTCCCTCTCTCTCTTTAGTCTCTCTTTCTTTTCTCATTTTCTCTCTCTCTCTCTTCTTTAGTCTCTCTCTTTCCTCTCTCTTTCTCTCTCTTTAGTCTCTTTCTCTTTAGTCTCTTTTCTCTCTCTTTAGTCTCTTCTCTTTAGTCTCTTTCTCTCTCTTTAGTCTCTCTCTCTTCTCTCTCTTTAGTCTCTCTCTCTTTAGTCTCTTTCTCTTTAGTCTCTTTCTCTCTCTTTAGTCTCTTTCTCTCTCTTTAGTCTCTCTCTTTCTCACTCTTTAGTCTCTCTTTTTCCTTCTCTCTTTTTCTCCTTTCTCTCTCTCTCTTTCTTAGTCTCTCTCTCTTCTCTCTCTCTCTCTCTCTTCTCTCTCTCTCTCTCTTCCTCTCTCTTTCTCTCTCTCTTTAATCTCTCTCTTTCTTTCTCTCACTCTCTTTTTCTTTAGTCTCTCTCTCCTCTCTTTCGCTCTCTTTCCTCTCTCTCTCTCCCTTTTCTCTCTGTCTTTAGTCTCTCTCTTTTTCTTTCCTCTCTTTCTCTCACTCTCTTTTTGCTCTCTTTCTTTGTCTCTCCTATCTTTCTCTCTCTCTCTTTCCTCTCCTTTCTCTCTATTTCTCTCTCTCTCCTTTAGTCTCTCTCTCTTCTCTCTCTCTCTCTCTCACTTTAGTCTCTCTTTCCTCTCTCT
>CM076409.1:7217243-7369980 GCA_038363315.1 Mugilogobius chulae
AGAGAGAGAGAGGGAGAGGAGAGAGAGAAGGGAGAAAGAGAGAGAGAGAAGAGAGGAGAGAGAAGAGGAGGAGAAGGAGAGAGGGAGGAGAGAGAGGAGAGACGGGAGAGAGAGAGAGAGGAGAGAGAGAGAGGAGGAGAGGGAGGGAAGAGAGAGAGGAGAGAGAGAGAGAGACCGGGAGAGAGGAGCAGAGAGAGAGAGAGGAGAGGGAAGAGAGGAGAGAGAAGAGAGAGAGAAGAGAGAGGAAGAAGAGAGAGAGAGGGAGAGAGAGGAGAGAGAGAGGGAGAGGAGACGAGAAGGAGAAGAGAGAGAGAAGGAGAAGAGAGAGACGAGGAGAGAGAGAGAGGAGAGAGAAGAGAGAGAGAGAGCGAGAGAGAGAGAGCAGAGGAGAGGAGAGAGAAGAGAGAGAGAAGAAGGAGAGGAGAGAGAAGAGAAGAAAGGAGAGAGTGAGAAAAGAAGAAGAAGGGAGGAGAGAGCGACTACGAGAAGAGAGAGGGGAGAGAGGAAAGGAGAGAGAAAGACTCAAGGAGAGAGAGAGAAGAGAGAGGGGGGGCAAGAGGAGAGGTAAGAGTAAGGGTAGAAAGAGAGATGAGAGAGAAAAGAAGGAAAAAAACAAGAAGAAAGAAGAAAGGAAGAAGAGAGAGAAGGAGAAGAGAAAATGAGAGAGGAAAGACTGAGGAGAGATAGAGGAGGAAGATGAGAGGGAAAGTTGTAGGATAACGCAAAGAATAGAGATGGCCAGGAAGCGGGGGAATAGACAGGAGAAGAAAGGAAAGCAAGAGATAGAGAGAGAGACAGAGAGGAGAAAGAAGGACGAGAGAGGACAAAAGAGAAAAGATAAGTAAGTAAGATAAGATAAAGATAACACTTTATTAATCCCGGAGGAAATTCCTGTACCAGAGAAGTTCATTGACATATAAAAAAATAATAAATATCAGTGCATATCATTTAAATACTAATAAATACAGTTTAAATAACATTTCATTCCATTAATAATAATAATATCAGCTCAACTGAGGCTCACAATATAACATTTCTAATCTCTACAAAATGGAGATTCGTTAAACAGCTTGATTGCCACCGGCAGAAAGGTCCTCCTGTGCCTCTCTGTCTTACTGTGAGGCAGCCTGTACCTCCTGCTGAAGCTGCTCCGGTAAGAGAGCAGGTTTGGTGCAATGGGTGAGCTGTGTTGTTTCTGATACTGAGCAGTTTCTTCAGTATCCTCCTCTCAGCCACCTCACCAACAGCCTCCAGCTCCACACCCAGGACAGACCCCGCCTTCTTCACCAGCTTATTGAGTCTGTTGGTGTCCGCTACCTTCACTCCACTGCCCCAACAAACCCACACCATAGAAAATGGCGCTGGCTACCACTGAATTGTAGAACATCTGCAGCATAGTTTTACAGACATTAAATGACCGAGTCGTCTTAACAAATACAGCCTACTTTGTCCTTTTTTGAACAGAGCATCTGCATTTTTTTGCCCAGTCCAGTTTATGGTCTAGATGGACACCTAAATATTTATAAGTGTCCACTATGTCCACTTCCGTGCCACTGATGTAGATTGGGGTGGGCGCAGTCCTCTTCATTCTAAAATCCACCACTAGTTCTTTTGTCTTTGACACATTCAGTTGCAGATAATTTTGTCCACACCAGTTAACAAAATTCTCCACTACTCTTTTGTACTCAGCTTCTTGCCCCCTGCTGGTACAGCCCACAATTGCACAATCATCAGAGAACTTTTGTAGATGGCAGGAGTTTGAATTGTGCCTAAAGTCAGATGTAAAAAGTGTGAACAAAAAGGGAGAAAGGACTGTACCCTGTGGGCACCCTGTGCTGCTCATGATGGTGTTGGAAGAGATGTTCTTCAGCCTCACATATTGGGGGTCGACCTGTAAGTAGCTGTTAATCCAGGCGACTAGTGGAGCATCCACTTGCATATCCAGCAGTTTCTTACTCAAGAGAGCAGGTTTCACTGTGTCAAAAGCACAGGAAAAATCAAAGAACATGATTCGTACTGTGTTCTTGGGCTCTTCCAGGTAAGTGTGAACTTTATGAAGTAAGAAGATAATTGCGTCCTCTACTCCAAGACTGGGCTGATACGCAAACTGCAGGGGGTCTAGTTTAGGTGTCACCATACTGCGGAGATGTTGTAGTATTAGTCTCTCTAGTGACTTCATAACATGTGACGTTAAAGCCACAGGTCTGTAGTCACTGTGGGCAGTTGGTCTGGTCTTTTTTGGCACTGGAACTAGACAGGTTTTTTTTTCCATACTGAAAGAGAGAGAGTGGGGGGTTCGGTAACAACATGGGTTTACATCGACATAAAAAATAAACTTTTTTTATTTGCATACTACACTGCTCTTTTTGTGAAATAACAATTCGTTATTTTTTATGAAACACTTCTTAAAACAGTCCTGGTCAAAATGCAGCAGACACAAATAAAAACACCTGAACAACACATTTTTCCTTTAACCTTTTCCAGTTTCTTTTTATTTTCCAGCTTTTCCTGAATCCACAAACTGAGACCTGCGCGTGAGCTTTGCGTGATGACGTCATTGTGCCGCGTGACCAGAGCAACCGTGCGTAAACGCCTCCACCTGCTGGCCACTGCCTCTCACTGCAGCCGTGTGTGTGTTAATAAAGTCTAGAGAGAGAGTTTCCATGGTAACCACAGCTCCGGCGGCCATCTTGTGCAGGTAGAGACTCAGACGAACTCACAGAAGAGTCGTCTGTGTGTGGAGTTTGTTTTGACTAAAGAGACGAGTCAGAGCTCTGTGTCAGTGTAAGAACCGTGTTTCATTCTACAGTTCATCTTCTTCAGCTGTTCACATAGTTGCCAGGTCCGCAGGTTAAAATAATACATTTTGAAGAAAAAAAAAAAAAACAGATAACACTTGATTATAATCATACAAACGAAAATCTTTTTTTCTTCTCTTTTAATGGTTGTGCTGAAGACGAGTTCAATCAAACTTATTAAATTCATGTTTTCATTCATTAATTCATTACTATTTAATCCTTTCTTGCATACGAGTCACAAAAGTGTACGCCATATAACCCCCCTTGGTGCCTCATAATCTGCTCTATGTTCTCTGACTGCTGCTGGTGGCGTCTGTTACCATTTGTAGTTCCAGAAGTTTCTACTGAAAACATTAATACATTCTGTTTTGTAATTGAAAACAGCTGTTTGATGCAGAAGGTTCATAATAACTAATTCACATTTGTTCTGTAAATGCATATTGGTAACTTTAGTGTTCACCATAATCTCCCCTCAAGAATTCATAACTGCATAGTGGGTACAAAAGTGTACAACTTTTTACTCCAAACTGTGACATTAAAAAAAAAAAAAAAAAAACTGATGTCATGTTGATTATGTTTCTAATGAGCTTATCTGACTGTAATTTGACAATCCTGTCATAAGTGGAACATAGGTTATGCAACAAAGGGTTAAGAGATGTTAAATGTTGATGTGATGCTTCAGCTGCTTCATCAGAATATATCATTACATTTAATCAGATTTTAAGTTCTAATGCTGTGACGGCTTTACACATATTATTATATTTATTATTTTTTATTTATTTTTATTTTACCTTTATTTAACCAAGAGAACCTCATTTACAAATCTCTTTAAATGTTATTTAAAATGCTTGTATCTCTTTACTCCAGTCTCCGGTCACGTGTTCAGAGTAATGTCACGAGGCTGTAATGTCTCAGCTTCACCACTGGATGTCACTGTTGACCAGCTCAAACTAAAACTGCTGCGTCTTAAAAAATATAATGTTTAAACCCAAAATGTCTCTTCTCCTCCTTTTATCCTCTCTTTCTTCTTTTATCATCCCCTATTCCTTCCATCTTTTCTTTCTTCCCCCTCTCCTCCTCCCTACTCCTCTTTCTCGGTCCTTTTTTCATCATCTCTCTTTGTCCTCTCCCTCTGCCTCTCTCTCGCTTTTCTTTTCCTCCTCTCCCATCATGATCCTCTGTCTCTTCTCTCTCTCTCTATCCCCCTCATTGTTTCTCCTTTCTCCTCCTCTCTCTTCCTCTACCTCTCCCATTTTTTCCTCTTTTCTCTCTCTGCACCACTCCTCTCCCTCTCTCTCCTTCCTCATCCTCTCTCTCTTCTATCTATGCCTCTTATCTTTCCTCTCTTCCTCCCCTCTTTCTTCTTTTATCCCTCATTCCTTCTGTCTCTCCTTTTCTCTCCCCTCCCTCTACTTTCTCCTTATCTTCTCTCCTCTCTCGCTCTCCTATCTTTCTCTTCTCTTCCTCCTTTTCCCACTCCTCCTCCCTTTTGTCTTTTTCTCTCATCTTTTTCTTCTCTCTCTCCCCCTCCCTCCCCTCTTTATCCCCTTCTATCTTGTGTCTCTCCATCCTCCCCTTCTTTCTTTTCCATGCCTTCTTTCTTTTCCTTCTTTCCCTCTCTCTTCCTCTACCTCGTCCATTTTTCCTCTTTTCTCTCTCACCCCCCTCCTCCCCCTCCTTTCTTCTCTCCCTCCCTTGTCCTTCCTCTCCTCTCCTTATCTTCTTCTCTCCCTAGTCTCTCTCCGTCCTCCCCCTCTCCCTCTATCGATCTTTCTTTTCTCTCTCCTCCCCCATCCTCTCTCTCTCTCCTCCTGCACCTCCCTCTCTCTTTCCACCCCTTCTCTCTCTCTCTCTCTCTCCTCCCTTAACCTTCCCTCGCTCCCTCTTTTCTCCCTCATCCCCCTCTCTAACTCCCCTCTCCTCTTTCTCTCCTATCCCACCTACTCCCCCTCTTCCCTCCTGATCCCCTTCTCTCTCGTCTTTCTCTCCATCCTCACCCTCTTTCTGCTTTTTCCATTCCTTCTCTCTTACCTTTGTTCTCCTTCTTTTCCTCATCTCTCCTTCCTCTACCTCATCCATTCTTTTCTCTTTCTCTCTCGGGCCCTCTCTCTTCTCCACCCTCTCCTCTCTTTCTCCTTTGTACCCCTATTCCTTCTGTCTCTACCTTCTCCTCCACTTTCCTCTGCCCTCTACTCCCTCTCTCATTTTACCCTCCTTTGCCTCTCTTCTCTCCCTCCTACTCCCCCTCTCCCCTCCCAATCCTCTCCTTTCTCTCATTTCTCTCCATCCTCCCCTTCTTTCTACTCTTTCTATGCCTTTCTCTCTCAGCCCCCTCCCCTCCTTTCTTTCTTCTCTCTCGTCTCTCCCTTCTCTCTCTCTAGTTCCCAGCTGCCTCCATCGCTCTTTCTTTTCTTCTCCTCCCTCTCCCCCCCTCTCTCTTCCTCCCTCATCCCCCTCTCTCTCCTCCTCATCCCCCTCTCTCTCCTCCCTCATCCCCCTCGCTCTTTCTTTCTCCTCCCTCATTCCGTCCTCTCTCCCCCCCTCTCTTTCATCTCTCACCCCCCTTTCCCTCTCTTTCTCTTTCTCCCTCTCCTCTCTCTCTTCCCCTCCTCTCCCGTTCCCCTCCCCTCTCCCTCCCTCCCCCTCCCTCTCTTCTTCTTCACTCTGAGTTCATCCAGAGGTGAACAGTTGCCTTCACTTCTCCCACGTCTCCAAAAAGCGAATTCTCTTTGGTGAGTCAGAAACATTGACACTTCTCTCCTCTCCTCTCTGTTCTCTCTCTCTCTGTTCTCTCTCTCTCTCTCTCTCTCTTTTCTCTGCAGGTTTCATCACTTTCTCCTCTTTCCTCTTCCACCCGTTCCAAACAGCCCAGAGCCAACACTGTGGTGGTTCTCTGCCCTACTTTACACTTTCATCACAAATCCTTTTTTGGACCAGATTCTTTTGTTCAGCCGAAGCAGAAACACGTTTTTATTTTACATTTATACGTTTGTTAATAAATAAAAACACTGATCTCGCTCATTAAACTGATTATTAGACTTTCGTTGAGCGTCTGCAGGATTAAACGTGCTGCAGAAGTGAAGAAAACAGCCGTAACTAACGGCAACAGCTAGAATCCAGCTTTTGTAGTTTATTTTTGTTATTATTATTAATATTAAATTATATTATGTGGTGTCTGTCTGTTATTCTCTCTCTCACTCTCGACTTTTTTCTCCTCTTCTTTTCTCTCTCTCAATATTTTTTCTCTCTTCCTCTCCTCTTTCTTTTTTCCTTCTCTCTCTCTTTATCTCTTGCTCTTTCTATCTTCTATCTCTCCTTTCTTTTCCTTCCATTTCGTTCTTCCCTTTTCTTTCTCTCTCTCCTCTTTCTCTTACACACTTACACACTCTCTTTTCTCTCCCTCTTTCTTCCCTATATCTTTCACACTCTTTCTTTTTCTTCTCTCTTTTCCCTCCCTCTTTCTTCTTTCTCTCCTCTCTCTCTTTATTTCCTTCCTCTCTCCTCTTTCTCCCTCACTATTCCCTTCTCTCTTTCGCTTCCTTCTCTCCCCTCTCCCTTACTTTTCTCCCCTCTCTTTCTTCCCTTCTCCTCTTTTCGTCTTTCTCTCTTCTCTCCTTCTCTCTTCCTTCTCTCTCTCTCTCTCTATCTTACTCTTTCTCCTTGCTCTCTTCATCTTTTTTCTCTTCTTGCTTGCTCTCACTCTTTCTCTTCTCTTTTCTGCTTTGTCTCGGTTTCCCCCTCTCCACCTTTCTCTTCCCTCTGTCTCTCTTTGTTTCTCTCTCTCCCTCTTTCGTTCTCTCTCTTTATTTCTTTTTCCTTCTCTCTCTCTATCTCTTGCTCTTTCTCTCTTCTATCTCTCCCTTTCTCTTTCCTTCCATCTCTTTCTTTCCCTTTCTCTCTCTCTCCCTCTTTCTCTTACTCTCTTTCTCTCCCTCTTTCTTTCCCTATCTCTCACACTCTTTCTTTTCTTCTCTCTCTTTCTCTCTCCCTCTTTTCTTCTTTACTCTTCCTCCCTTACTATTCTCCTTCTTTCTTTCGCTCGTTTCTCTCCCCTCTCCCTTCCTTTTCTCCCATCTTTCTCTCCCTCTCTCTCTTTCTCCCCCTCTGTCTTTCTTTATTTTTCTCTCTCTCTTTCTCTTCCTCTGTCTTTCTTACCCTTCCTCCCTCACTCTTCCCCTTCTCTCTTTCGCTCTTTTCTCTCCCTCTCCCTTCCTTTCTCTTCTTTCCTTCTCTCTCTCTCTCTCTCTCTATCTACTCTTTCTCCTTGCTCTCTTCATCTTTTTTTCTCTTCTTGCTTGCTCTCACTCTTTCTCTTCTCTTTTCTGCTTTGTCTCGGTTTCCTCTCTCTCCACCTTTCTCTTCCTTCTGTCTCTCTTTGTTTCTCTCTCTCTCTCTCTCTCTCTCTCTCTCTTTATTTCTTTTTCCTCTCTCTCTCTTTATCTCTCACTCTTTCTCTTTCTATCTCTCCTTTCTCTTTCCTTCCATCTCTTTCTTTCCTTTTCTTTCTCTCTCTCTCTCCCTCTTTCTCTTACACACATCTCTTTCTCTCCCTCTCTCTTCTCCCCCTCTCTTTCTTTTTCTCTTTCTCTTCCTCTCTTCCTTTCTCTTTCTTTACTCTTCCTCCCTCACTCTTCCCTTCTCTCTTTCGCTCTTTTCTCTCCTCTCCCTTCCTTCTCTCTTTCCTTTCTCTTCTCTCTCTCTCCTCTCTCTCTATCTTACTCTTTCTCCTTGCTCTCTTCATCTTTTTTTCTCTTCTTGCTTGCTCTCACTCTTTCTCTTCTCTTTTCTGCTTTGTCTCGGTTTCCCCTCTCTCCACCTTTCTCTTCCCTCTGTCTCTCTTTGTTTCTCTCTCTCTCTCTCTCTCTCTTACATCAACACAAACACATTTAAGACTATTTTTGGTTAAAGATTTAAACAGAAGTTACTGATTAAAAACAAACCTCTGAATAAAAAACTCCAGCCTGAACAGATTTTTTGCTGTTTTATTATAAAAATATAAATCTTGATAAACACACTACAAAAACATCGACACAAACAGAACTGGTGTGCTTCAGTTCAAACGTCCCGAGTGTTCGGCCCAAAAGCACAAAAACACATTGATCTGATTTATAAAGACTGTGCTGCTCCTGCTGCTGCTGTGTCTTTGTTTGAGTCACGCTCATGGGTTTGTGCTGTTTCTTTATTGCTTTGTACAGTTAGATTTATGGTTATACACAAACAGCTTTGACATTTGGACAAACCCTGGTCACTCAAACATTCATCTGAATCCAAACACTTTAAAGGGGCACTGTGTAAAAAAAAAAAAAATAATAAAGTGATCCCACTTTTGAACACCAGGGGGAGCCTTTCCAATGCATTTTGCCTATTTACCCTGCTGACATCTAGCGTCAATATCAACATTCCGGCCCGTAAATAAAACATTTAATATAAGTATAATTGTATCATAATTGATGTGGATTGGTTAACAGTGTCTCTTAAGTATTCATGTTGTAAAGAATAAATATAATTTAAATGTTTGTGGACTATATGTGATCATTAAAATTCCTCTCAATCTTACACAGTACAGCCCCTTTAACTTTTACGTGTGATTTAGTCAAAACAAGAACAGAACATGTTATTGATCACTATTATCCTGGCAGTAAATTAATCCTATGTATTAACTTGTGTTCTAAAGCAATCGTTCCCCAAAAACAGATTGATTTACAAAATATTACTAATAAACTATAATTTGGAACAAAACCCCAAACAATTGGACGTCTATTTTAAATTATATGTCTATTTTAAAATAACTTATTCAGGCTTTTTGTTGATACAAATGCACTAATAACTGTATTTGAGCCTCTGAGCCAAGGGTGGGAGGGCCTGACCACAAACTTTGGTGCAACAAACTCTCAATATTGCAAGAAATGTTCTTTCTAAAACAAAGGCTTGTAGACTACTATTTTGACTACTTATTGTAATATTATTAGGACAACAGGCAAAGACACAAGCTCCAGAGCCAAGTCAATCAACTAAAGGAAACAGAAAGAGAAACACTTATTCTCCAAGTTGTGTTGAAGGCCACAATGAAACAGTTCAAGGGCCGCATCTGGCCCCCAGGTACAGTTTGTCCAGTTCTGCTGCACCAGACATCTCTTCTTGAACTTGAGCGCGGTACTTTAATTAAACCTCATTTGTGCCTGGTTTAGTCCTAATTCTGCTTTAGACCTGGTTTGGTCCTGGTTTAGACTCAGGGTTAGTCTTTGTTCAAACCAGTTAGTGTCCTGTTTGCCCATATTTAGTTTTAGTTCAGAAAGCAAATGAGTATGCAGAGTAATGTTGGTGAAGTTTTGGATGTTTTAGTTTTCTACTAACTTTGAATGCAACAAAAGTTATTTTTACAGTCTGTTTTGTGTTCAAAGTGGTGATCCGGCTCACACCTCAAACCCAGAGGCCAAGGTTGCAGAAAAATGTGGCTTTGGGAAATAAAGTCAGATAACGTTGGCCTGAGGTGTGCCACAAGGTTCAGTACTCGGCCCAATACTGTTTAGACTCTTGTACTTTTATAGAAAGCCCACAGTGTTTACACCGGAACTCGGCCAGGTACAGTCTGAGTCTGGGGTGAAGCAGCATTGTGGCATAGTAGCCAAGCACTGTTGCCTCACAGCCAGAAGGTTGTGGGTTTGACTCCCACACGGCTCGAGCTAAGTTTACATGTTTCTCTCTATTTCTGAGGGAGTTTTCTCTGGGCGTCTGTTTCCCGACCAAACACAAACTTGGTCTGAGAAGTGGTGACCAGGGTTTGTCTCAAAGCAGCAGCTGTGAATAACTCGTGTTACTACAGTTTAGTCAAACCTGCGGAGCTTTAGGACGAGAAAACACAAGATTTACACTGAACTCAAAGTCTTTACATGAGCAGAACTCAGAGCTGATGGTTCAGGTCCTGGTTCTGATGGTCCATCTGCTCTGGTCCTGATGGTCCTGACAGTCCTGCTCTGGTCCTGACAGTCCTGCTCTGGTCCTGATGGTCCTGACAGTCCTGCTCTGGTCCTGACTGGTCCTGCTCTGGTCCTGATGGTCCAGGTCTGGTTCTGACAGTCCTGCTCTGGTCCTGACAGTCCTGCTCTGGTCCTGACAGTCCTGCTTGGTTCTGATGGTCCAGGTCTGGTTCTGATGGTCCTGCTCTGGTTCTGACAGTTCTGCTCTGGTCCTGATGGTCTAGGTCTGGTTCTGACGGTCCTGTCTGTTCTGTCTGAGGTCTGCTCTGGTTCTGGAGGTCTGGTCTGGTCTGTCTGGTTCTGACGTCTGCTCTGGTCCTGACAGTCCTGGTCTGTCCTGACAGTCCTGCTCTGGTCTGACAGTCCTGCTCTGGTCTGACAGTCCCTGACAGTCCTGCTCTGGTCTGAGTCCTGACAGTGTCTGGTCGACATCCGCTCTGGTTCTGACAGTCCTGCTCTGGTTCTGACAGTCCTGGCTCTGGTCTGACAGTCCTGCTCTGGTCCTGACAGTCCTGCTCTGGTCCTGACAGTCCTGCCCTGGCGCCAGATGGTCCGAGCTGATGGTCCGGACCTCAGTCTGTCTCTGCTGGTGTGTTTGCTCTGCTGGACCATCACATTAAACCAAACTCAGATGTTTTTCATGACGTGTGTTGCTTTTGGTCAAACCCTGTGCTGTGTTTTGTCCCGGAGACAAAGACCACGTTTACATGGAGACACTGTTCTGGTTAAAGTCCACAGACCTGTTCCTGAAAAACCTGTTTTCAGAGCCAACAGAGTTACTCCCGTTCACATGGGACGTGGTGGTTCTCTGTCTCTACACAAACTCCAGCGCACAGACGTCATGACTTAAACTGTCATAAGTTGTACTTGTAGTGATGAACATTTGGTCACAAGTCTGAGTCTGATGCTTCAAAGGAAAGAAAGATTAAAAAATATTAAACAGAATAAATCAGACTCAACTCAACTTCGACCCTCCAAAGATTCAGATCAAGCCCTCAACCCATTCTCAACTGTTATGAGACCTGTTTTGTTTTAGTTCTGCTATAGAACTTGGTTGGTGCTGGTTTAGACCTGGTTTAGACCAGGTTCAGTGGTTTGGTTTGTATCAAGAATAACATAAATTATTAGTGTAATTAAACTGGTTCAAGGTGGGGTCACTGAAACAGGGATTGGAATGGTGCCAATTGAATACCTTTGTGACCAAAATAAAACCTAAATAAAAGCAGTTTTTGTTCTTTAAATGTCTTTAATGCTTCAACACAATAATAAAAATGTGTGTTTTTGCTTTGAGCGAGCTTGCATGACCACTATCACTATCACCTCCAGAGAGTTACACAGTGCACCTTTAATACAGCCTATTTCCATTGCAAAAGTGCCTTTAGATGCATAATGTGTCTAATTCTAAACTCATAATGGCTCATGTTTCTCATAGACGTTTAATTGTGGCCCATTTCACTTCAGCTTCACGTCATCGCTGATAACAGTCGCTCACCGACAGATCTCTTTTGCAAAGTCCCTCTTCTATCTAAAAGGTTGGAGACTCCAGTTGAATCTGAGGGCCGATATTAGGCCAACATTCCACATTTCATCCAAACATTCTACCAAAACCGTTATGTGCTAATGCTTACAGCTAATGCTATTCAGTATTATTAGAAAAAACAAGAATGCAGTTTATCCAAAGACCTCGTTAATCAACAGAGCCGGATCTAACCTTTTGGGGGCCCTAAGCAAAACTCAGCTTCGGGGGCCCTTTAGTCTTTTCTACGAATCTTAATCAGTCGAGCCAAGCCAGCGTTTAAATTGACTTTTTTCATTAAAGTTTATAGCTATACACAAAGCGACAGACAATCATAAGTGTAAGCTAAATAATATTTCTCACAATAAAGAGATAATGTAGGATCTTGCCCCAAAAACTTTTGAAAAAAAAAAAAAAAAAAAAAAAAAAAAAAACAGATTCATTTTCCCTAAATTTGGAGTGGGCTATTTAAGACCAACAAATCCATTTTAATTATGCATAATTTTATGCATAATTTTATCACTGCACCTTTCCTCAAGTTTCACTTGCTGTCAGTGTTTCCAAATGGGGCCCTAGCCCTGTCCCTCTCCCTGTGAGCTCCGCCTCTGTTCTCTCTTCACATGTTGGACTTTTTGGACAGAAATACTGAAATCTGAAACTTTTTTGGGATAAACAGCCTCATGTTTTATATGGCTCGTTTTCGCGATCTGCAGACGTTTAAAGCAGAACTAAGTAACATTTTTACCTTGTTAAATGTTCCTCTAAGCCTTCGTGATGATGGTTACATATGTATTTTGGGGCCTTTGAAGCATGTGTCGGCTCTTTCAGCTGCGTCCACATCAAGTACAGCAAATGCAAC
This sequence comes from Mugilogobius chulae, assembly GCA_038363315.1. NCBI lineage: Eukaryota > Metazoa > Chordata > Actinopteri > Gobiiformes > Gobiidae > Mugilogobius > Mugilogobius chulae. Next base: position 7,229,394 of record CM076409.1, read on the forward strand.
TTGACTGTGTTGCCACCGTGCCGACCCGAATTTCTGTCTTGAGAAACTCTGGCTCTTTGTTTTTTATATTTAGCAGTGTAAAATGTGCTAACACGTGTTTCCGCTGCCCTATTCCAACCCTAAAGTTACGCAAAAATGAAAAAATAAATAAATAATGATAAGTTTCGTTTCAGTTTGGCTAGCTCAATTACACAAGTGAGCAGTAGGGGGAGCACTACCGCTGAAGTTGCTTAGTTCTGCTTTAAGTTCATCAGCTATTTATGTTTGACTGGACTGACATAAACTCGAAAAACTCTCAGCGTTCAGAAGGCGGCGGGGCCCTCCACAGATGCGGGGCCATATGCAACTTGCGTAGTCTGCGTATAGGAAGGTCCGGCTCTGTTAATCAAACATGTGCAGACTAGAGCACTAAAACCTCGATACATGAGCAGACATTCAGGTCAGAACAGGAGAAACCCAGGGCTCAGATCCATGTTGTTTGTAGTTTTTATTATATTATTGCTCTTGTTCTCCATGTAAACGCAGTCAGTGTTTCTCTTGATTCATGTTTTAAATAAAAGATTGACTCTACACTTTCTACACTTGTGCTTCGCTGTTAAAATGTGATTCTTTCTTTTTACAAACTACATTTACATTGCAAACAATCCACAGAAAGAACAACCTTCCCACTCTTTAGCCAAACACAAGGGCGACGTAATCCTCGTAAAGTGCAAATTAAAATAGTTCCAACATCGTCTGACATTCTTGTTTTTGCCTCGAAGTCGAAATAAAGAGTTTTGTTCACAATCAGGTTGTAGTTTTTAGGAGGACGCTGCGGTGCTCGTGACAGGCACTTTACAAGAGAAACCAGAACCAAGCCCAAGTCACAGAGTTTCAAATCCAACAAGCCTGCAGTCTGTCTTGTGTTTGTGCCTTTAGATGTCTAAAGTCCAAGCTTTAAACGTCCTGCTGACACATACAGTGATAGACATAAAAGTGAATTATTGTCTCTGAAAACAGTGAACGTCGTCAGTAGTTTGAGCTCAAATGGCTCGTGTTTTTGTCCAAGAATAAATACACAAACACAAATAATAACAACCCTCAAAACAAACTAAATCTTTCAAAGCTTTTTGCAAAAAGTGTGAACACAGATATGCACGTATAAAAGCAACGCCTGCTCTGTGTCATCTTAACTAAAATTGGGCGTTAAATGTTCGACTTGTCGTGTTCGGACACTCAAACACTGTCCGGTTCTTATCATCCTTTAAATAACTTTCTCGTTGTTTTCTGGGACATTTCTGTTGCTGCTCCTTTAAGTCAAAGTCAGTTATTAAACATGCTTTCCTGGCAAGTTTTTTGAGGAGATTTAGAAGCCTGACGCGCTGATCCCACTACCTGCAGCTCCGCCAGTCAGTCTGAAAGTTTCCGCAGACCGCAGGGAGAAGAAAATAGCTCTGATCCGTATTTTGGTCGTACAGCGGCGGAGAGACGAAGCAGATGCGCAGGCTGTGGAACGGTTCTCATGGACAACAGCTCTGTGCAGCTACGGCGGTCGAAACTGAGCGGAACGGAGCTGCAAGTAGTAGGATTAGTGGTCACAGTTTATGTTTATTCTTTGTGGATTTGATGTAAATCTCGAAGTTTCCAGGATTTAGAAATATCATTGTATGTCTGCAGGACTTTGAGGTTTAAAAACATAGAATAATTCTTTTTAATCTGGCTTTAATATTGAATCAGATTTGTAAATTGAGAAGGTTTTATAAGTGAAAGAACACACTGGGTTTGTAAAGTGCATATGACAGGTCAGATTGTGTCACAAAACTCAACTGTTTAAACTCTTCTGTGCTTTGTCCCTCGCGTCATGACAAGTCTTTCTCCTCGTGGCCGTGACAAGACTGTGTCTACAAGTTTATGGAAGCTCCTTTTAACACCGAGCGCTGAGCTGAGAGACACAGCGGCGGTGAACATGACCAAACGTGAACAGTCAGTGAGACTGAATGAATCTGTGTCTGTGGGAGGAGAATGAACCAGTGCGAGTTTAAAACTGAAGAAACGCAGAGATGTGATTGAGACTTGTGCCGTGGCTGTTCCTCCTTCTCCTGAGCTCGTCTTGTGGGTGTGGTTTACAGGGGGGATGGGGGGGTTATAATCCCCCAACATTTAGATCTATTCATTTGTGTCTTTGTATCTGTTCTGATTAGTGTGGTCACGAAACTAACATTTCAAACTCAATTTGATACATAAAAAAACTCACTAATTTCCATACCACATGCCAACTTAAAAAAATATTATAATAGTAGAATTTTTACTCTTTTTGTTTATGTTTGTTGTGATGTTATTATTAAAATAATACACCGTGGTGCAGCGAAGGTCCTTTCTATGTGGAGTTTGCATGTTCTCCCAGTGTCTGCGTAGTTTCCCCCTACCTCTAAAAACATGTCCATTAACCCTCTCCCCTCGCCCAGGACTTCTCTGCAAAAGAGATTCTGATTTTCAGTGGGACTTTCCTGGTTAAATAAAGATCAATAAATAAAATAATAGTATTAGTTTAGTATTAGTTTATGATTCACTTGATTCATACCAAATGTTCCATTATCAGACAGATTTATACAGTATATTTATGATGTTTCATCATTGAGTGACCACACATCCCGTCAGATCTCAGAGGCTAAGCAAAATAGGGCCTGGTTAGTACTTGGATGGGAGACTGCTGGAACACCGGGAGCCACAGTGGGACGACAAGAGTGGAGAGTGTTGTTGTGTCCCTGGGCAAGACATTTAACCCACACTGCCTCAGTGTCTGTTACACTGGGTGAGTGGAGACTAGATTGTAAAGCACTTTGAGAGTCTGGAAAGGTAGAAAATATAAATAGACCATTTTCCATTTTATTTCCAATTGTTCAGTGCAGCAGAAGAGTCGGCCCTCAGACTGTGATAGACTAAACTAAATGATAATAACTAACTAACTAAGTACAATTTGTGACAGTCTGTGACGTTACGTTTAATGTCAGATTGTTCACTGCGAGGTTCATGTCGCCGTCACGACCGACTTAAAACGAAACCTGTGCATGTTTTTTAGAACTTAACCTGACGTTTCTTTGTGATCATAAAGATAGAACATAATTTAAAGACTAACAGAGCTGTGGAAGTGTGGAAAAGAGCAAATCTTCTTCTGCTGCAGTTTTCTGTGACGAAGCTGCAAAGTTTAAAAAAGTATTGATGCTTGTTCAAACAAATATCAAGCGTCAATAACAGTTTTAGTATCAGTTAGTATCGAGGTATTGATTTGTTTGACAACCACAGTCCAGATACTAACAAGGACAAGTTATGGATGTGTGGTAGACTGCTGTAATCAAGGCGTTTCAAATCCCCCAAACAAAGCTACTCCCTTGACTCTTTGTTTGACACAGATTCATAAATGTGCAGCTGACCATAAAAGAACCTAAATCCTGTCATACGCACTTTACCGTAACAGTCAAGTCTTTAAAAGTGCAACACGTCTCTCCTCTTCTGTTCGTACATTCTTCTGTTTGTTTCCTACAGTCGTGTCCTTCCTTCCTTTCCTACAAAACTGTACACTCTCTCTCTCTGACTGCAGTAACATTATATACGTCTGTGTTTAAGTCTGTAGAGTCTGATGAACATGGCTAAATCACTTTTATGTACACGACGTTACAAAAGCGAAGCAGGTTTCTCCCTCGCTGACATCTCCTGCTTCAGAAACATCCACGTTAAAAAAAATAAAACATTTAAAACACGGCCTGGCGTTTGTATTGCTTTTGTCCAAATGTCACAGAAGAAAAGGACTTTGACGTTAGTGCAGTGCTTTGTTCCAGCTCGTTTAGAAGAAAAGTTCAAACGTTTGTCTGACGGTGCGTTCAAGGCAAACGTGAGCTCGGATATTTACACAAGAACAGTCCAGATTTTAAGACGATAAATACTAAACATATGGATAAAAAAACACTTTACAACCCTGCAGAATTATAACTATATTTACCAGTTTATCAGCTTGTTTCATCATGGTGTGTGGTGATGTGTTTCTATGAGAGTTTTACCTCATGAAACATGGCAGATTTTCACATTTGGTTCACCTCACGTTACTCAGAGCCTCTAAAATCGGGCTTATGCACCAACGTCTTCTGGTCTCAGATAGACACAGGTCGTTACATCCGGTGGTGGGGTTGTTTTAGTGACAAAGTTGGTAACTCTAAATGAGATGGACATCAGACGAGCGATTTTGAGCTTATCCATCTGTTGTAGAGGCAGCGACGGTTGAAACAGCAGGAAAAGAGCAGCTTCTGAACTGGGTTTTCATCATTAAAAGTTGTAAAAATGAGTCCTGACTACCCAAACAGAAGCTCCGCCCCGACTCTCTGTGCTCATGAGCCCGGGCAGAGGTGCTTCTGTTCGTTTGTTTTCCAAACGTAAACCGGTTCAGAAGCTGCTCTGTCCTGTTGTTACAGCCGTCGCTGCGTCTACAACAAATGACAAAAGAGAATGTCTTTATTTTGAGAGTACTGCTTCAGAACTGTCACTATACGCCACCAAATGTAACGACCTCTGGAAGACTTAGTGCATAACCTCTATTCTCTAGGCAGGCCTATTCAACTTAAGGCCCTGAGACCCCAAAGACTTGCTCTGGCCCTCAACCCATTTTCCCAATATTACAAAAGATACTTTCTCTTGCTTGCCAGTTTAAAACTGGGCTACTATGCCTTAGACTTGATTTGGGCTTATTTTAGTCCTGGTTTAATCCTCTTTAGACTCCTTTGGTCCTAGTTTAGTCCTGGTTTAATCCTCCTTTAGACTTCTTTGGCCTGGTTTAGTCCTGGTTTAATCCTTCTTTAGACCTCCTTTGGCCCTGGTTTAGTCCTGGTTTAATGCTGAGATTTTCTTAGAACTGATCTGGTCCTTGTTTAATTGTGGTTCAGCAAAGTATTAGTCGTTTTAAATCCAAACATAGACTATAACAGTGTTTCTTTCATCAGTGAAACAGATATAGTGCTGTGAATATTTGGTGTAACCCTAAATTTAGTCCAAAGTGGTGACGTTTTATGCAAATATCCGGCCCAGAGGTCATGGTCTTTGGTCAGATTTGTTGAATAACCACTGCTCCAGCCTCAGAGGTAAAGTCATCAGCCCGAAACGTTGGTTTTATCCTCGACTTTGAGTCTCCAATAATAAAGACAGTTCAATCAGGCTTCTGTCAAATTCATATCACCATAGCCAAAATAAAGAATTATATTCCCCACTCAGATGTAGAAGTTACAGAGGTCAGAAGTGCAGTGATTTAGTGGGAAATATCCAAATGACCAGCTGCCTTGAACGCACCACAGAGTCTGTAAATACAAACATGTGGATGTAACCAGTGTTTATCACAAAACATCTGCAGTAGGTTGTGTTCACAATAATCACCAGACCTTTAATATTTTAGTTTTAATACAAAAGTGAACGGCCTCATGACTCTGAACACAACCTGCTGCAAATCTCCAAAACACATTTAAAACACTTAATCATATAATTGACTTGAAGCAAACGGTGCAAAAGACAAAAGAACGCTCCCTGCTTGAGATCTATGTTACAGTATTTACACAAAAGAGCTGCTCGGATCGAACGGGATTATCGCCGTTTCGTATTGCCTCCGTGTTTTTTCCAGCAGTTTGACGAGAGTGAGGTCGTTCGGGTTGTGGCTGGACAGATGTCTGGAAATACCTGAAGTGTGTGAAGGCGTGGTGAAGATGAACGAGTGAATCAAACAAACGTCAGGATTGGTTTGACGTTTCTCCGAACTCAGGCGTGGGATAATGAGTTCTCCGGTCGGATCTGGGTTATGGAAGCTTTTGTCTCGTCTTTGTAAAAGTTGGGGAGTCTGAGATCCGTAGGAAGCGCTGCACTGGGGGAATTCTGGGAGAGATTCTGAACATCAGACGAGGTTTGGATGAGAAATCAGAGCTGTCTCCTGTCACAAGTAGAGATGGGCAGAATATCGGTCTCGGCTGATGTTTGGAGAAAAAATCCAATATTTCTTGCAGATACAGTTAGATAAGGTTCATAATGTCAGTCTCAATTTGTCTTCAAAGCATTAAATGTGCGTTTTTGAACAGACAACAGAGAATATGGCTCCATTTTTACATATTAATGCCACACATTTATATCCCAGATCAGGGGCCTGCAACCTTCAACAGCAAAAGAGCCACAACTATTGTTAAATAAAATACACAAGACAAAAAAAAGATGACTATACAAGCGTTTTGCAAAGTAGGTCTATCCTGCTTTATCAAATAATCTGTCACTGCTCCGTTTTAGAGGCTTTACTGAAGTAAAAAGTCAACAACCTCTAAAAGAACTGTGTATTTTCTTAAAAACCTTTTGTTTTGCATGTTAGGTTATTGTTCGAGGTTTCAGACTGTGACTTCTATTCTCTTTAATGTCATATGTGCAAACTCAAGCTGGACACTACATTATTTGATTTATCATGCAGTTGTGATAATAACGATAGAAGAGCACACTTGTGACACCCGGCTCACACTACCTCCAGATCCAGATCCAGATCCGACTGGGTCCGGATGGTCACTCACACTGAGACCAGATTATGCATGAGTATGTACTGACTCTGACCAGGTCTATTTTGCCCTTTGTCTTAGCCTTGGTCTTAATTATTCCTCTGTTGGCCACTAGAGGCTCTCTCCAGGCGTTATACTCTGTCAGTGTAGAAGGTGCAGCTTCAGACAGATGTGAGGGTGCAGTTTCCTTCAGTGAACCTGACACATGCTCACGTCTGTGACAAGTGATCATTTTTATTAAGTCACAGGCTATGTAAAAGAAAAGACACATTTTTAGACAAAGTTGTTTAAGTCTGTCATATAATAGACTTTCACCAAATAGATTTCTATTATTACACTTTTTCCCAAACTGAAGCTGCTGCTATAGTTACTTTTGCCTGTGATCTTAATGCAGCTGATCACTTGTCACAGACGTGACACATCTCAGGTTCACTGAAGGAAACTGCACCCTCACATCTGACTGAAGCCACACCTTCTACACTGACAGAGTATAACGCCTGGAGAGAGCCTCTAGTGGCCAACAGAGGAATAATTAAGACCAAGGCTAAGACAAAGGGCACGAGTTCACGGAGGTTCACGCGATCACTGACACGTGTTTGTGTAAAAACAGAACACTTGTGCTGAGGTTTGGGCGTGTTTGACGTCAGTTCATTTTCTGTTTGATTTTTCGACACACAATAAATAAATATGGGAGGTTTATTCACATTTATGTGGGTATAGTCATATGTCCTATTTGTTTTAGTAATAACGTAATGTTTTTATATTGAAAACCTTCTCTTCACCAGCGCTCGCCTGGTCTTAAAGTAATGAGGCTCTCATTACTTTCTAAGACAGTGGTTCCCAAGTGGGGTTCGGGGGGTTGGGGGATGATTTCAAGATGTAATTTTACAATTGTGACTTGGTTTTTATTCTGTTTTTTATAACTTTAGCATCAGGTTTGACTGGAAATTAGTCATATAAAGCAATAATTCTACAAAAATAAATGCATTTCAGTCCAGTTTGAATGGTTTTCCAACTTAAAATTTTTAAAGACATTCACTTTATTCTGCTGTGGGGCTTCGTGTTGGTACATCAATATTTTGTGGGTCCCTGTCTGAACAGTTTGGGAACCACTGCTCTAAGGAACAGAAACCCTCCGGACACTGGACCAGAGTACGGACTAGAGCCAGTGTGTGAGACCTGACGACAGATTCAGAGACTGTACTCAGTCTGAGGACAAGTATCACATTTACACACATATTAGTGTCGTAGAATATAATGTTCTTTCTCTTTTCTCTCAGTGGGGGATTTCCTAATAAAGCACATCGAGTCTTTAAAGAGCCACAGGTTGCAGACCCCTGTCCCAGATAAATACATTTTGTTTTTTGTTTTTACTAAAGTGAAAAGCAAAGACAAAGTGAGAAAAGTGGATTCACATGATGAGACAAAGGAGAAACTCCAGTGTGTTTGAGATTGCAGCTGATTATCTTTTCACTCCAGGCCATAAAGACTCTGCGTTTCTGATCTGGATCCAGTGAAGTTTCCTTTTGATTGCATCAGATTAAAACCTCAGTGCTGCTGCTTTGTGAACAAATGAAATATTGGGAGGAAAACGTGTCAAAAGGAAGCTTAAGGCCGTGATTCCAGACGTTTTCTGATGAATTAGTGAGCGTTGTCTTTTAGGACTGAGTTAGAAAGTCCTCATGATCCCAGTGAAACTAAGACGTCATGATCGACTGGCTCAATGACAAAGCTCACAGTATTTTAGTTTTTCAGAAACTCGATACATGGCCCAGCTCGACCGAAGCTCATTGTAAACGCAGCACTTTGTGGCAAAATAAAACCATGTGTCTGAATCTAATAACAGGCCTTTTCGCGCTGCAGGAACTTTTTTTGTCCTTGTAACGTTTTCAGCTCCTTTTGTGCTTCAACATAAGAAGAACTAGAACTAGTGAGACCAATGTGGGAACCCTTTTAGCTCCTGCTCTGGGGAAAGAACCGCCTTTGGACCTGGAACAACGATGCTGTTTGTGACGTTGTTGATGCAGTTTGTATCTCTGTGTGATGTGAAGTTTGTACTGAAGCTCGCTGGTGTTCATCGTCTCTTTTAGCGCTGCACAAACTGGACGCACATGTTCTCTGCACCTGAGAAGAAGCACGTTAACCTCGGGCTCTTTCCCAGCTCCGGCTGCTCAGGGTTCCCACTCAGACCACAAAAACATTTACCAGGACATTCCCAAAGAGGGTTTTAGGTAATCACCACATCTACATTCACATTTTTTAGCTCGTTTGGAAGTCTGTGGCAGCTCAATGTATGACACGCTCAGTAACAGAACCATAACTGGTGAACAGCAGAAAGTGGGGGGTCTGGGGGTCCTCCCTCGGGGAAATTTGACCCCAGATGATATTATTTCCTGCATTTTGATGAATTTTGTCAGCCTGACCAAGTGGAAACATATTGGTGGATTAACTAATGAAAACTATGGTTTTAGTGAAGGTAGTCAAACACTAGTTCTATGTTTCAGTGAAGAAAAGAAACAGTTATTATTGGTCTTTAAGTTACGAGCAAACTTTGCTTCATCTTTTCTGTGTTGTGACGGCCCCTGGGCAGTAATGTGGCCCAAGTACTTGTGGGGGGGTCCACCTCCAGTTGCTCCTCCTTCTCCCTCCTGTGTGCAGGTGACCTGACTCGCTCCTGCTCTGCCTCCTCTGCTCCTAAGACGCCCCTCCTGTCCTGTGTGCTGCGAGACTCCGCCCCTATGAAAGAACGAGGGAGGAAACTGTTGATGTGCTGCTCTGCCGTTTTTTATTTGTCTTTTTATTAATAAAATGGTTTAAACCGCCGCCTTTTCCTCATCCAGGCCTTGAGCCAGCAGTGACGGTGTGTTTTCCAGGACGCGTGGGAACCCTGCTGCAGCTGGAGCGGTCGTCTCACGGAGGAGAGCTCACACAAACCGCAGAGAGACAGTGAACACAAAACATAAGAGTCTTTCAGCAGATGAACAGATGATTAGTGCAAGTCGGCTTTTGTAACACACCAAAACTCAAGCAGGGCTACTACAGAAGAATCATGACGCTGCTGATGTCGCAGGATTTCCATGGAGCTTTTCTGCGCAGAGTGAATGCAGCGTACAAATGGTCCTGGGGCAGAAACGGTCTCACGATGGAATAAGGGTGAAGTTCTTCATATTTTTGTGTGTGAAAACACCTGATTAAGTCTTTAAATTTTCCTGGACAATCAAACCCAGCTCTGATTGGCTGTTTCACTCCTCTTTCACTTTGTCATCTGTAAAATCATGTTCTTAAGCTGTAAATGTTGCTAAAAATGATGAATATTAACCCTGTACCGAAGGATTTGTGACAGAGAGGAAGCAGTTTGACCGACTGAAACATCTGTTTCATGTTTTGCAGCGTGAGAGTCAATAATGCAGCTTCAAAAGTAAAAATATGAATCCTCGTGATGGACAATGTGAGAATGCGATAATGGAACCCTGCCTGAGAAAAGTTTGCACATCCTGAGGCAGGCGTTCACAGTTGGATCAGCCCCGTTTGGACTTCCTGTTCCAGCCAAAAGATCGTCAAATAAAACAAAAGAATCCAGTGTTTGGAGTTAGTTTAAATAGAATCTCATCAGTGCAGAGACGCAAACATCTCAGAACAGTTTCCTTCAGTAGCACCGTGACGTTTGGTTGAAGTGCTTCCGTAGTTCCATCGCTCGGATCCACAATCAGGGCCAGAGAAAGTGCTTGCTGAGGGTTAGGTCCGTCCTCCTCCAGTGGGACTCTTCAGGGGCAGATCTTCACAGTGGAGCTGGCACTGTTCATGTGGACTCTCATCTCCTGGATGCTCGTGATGATCTTCTTCTGGTGTCCGGCCAGGTTCACTCCCACTCGCCGCAAATCCCTGTGGAAGATTGTACACACGCATCATTATCTGATTTAATAATGTGGTTATTGTGTTTAGCACCGGGAAACACGAAGGTACCTACTTAATGTTCGGACTTCCCAGAATCAGAGCTTACTTACAAATAGTTAGTAAAAGACATGAATAAGAACGGGACATGCAGATATAAAAAGAGTCCTATCCACTACATCCCAGATTAGTGTTCACACTGTTGTCTTTCCTTAAGCAAGTATTTGAGCTTAATGGAGAAAATGAAGTTCTGATAGTGACTTAAACTCTAAAGCAATAACTTGCATAAATTCATCTTGATTTTCTTTGCAGATTCATGAAAAAGTCATGTGGAAACTCACTGTTGTAACTCATGAACTTGTAGAGAAGCTGTGACTTTTCTTGTTGGTAAAAGGTTGATAAATAAATGATTTTGGACATTACCTGTAAAGTTGTACTGATGTAAACTCATTTAGTCTGCAGTGAGGTTTTACTGAAGCAGAACTCTCAGTGTGATATAAACTAAATCCCTGTCAGCTTGTGTCAGTGTCTGCTCCAATCTCACACAGTCGTAGCTCGGAACTTCCAAGAGCACGTGAATGCAGCATAATGCGCTTTTGTGATTCTCTTTGTGGTGACAGATGGAGACTTACTCTGACGTCATGTGGGCCACGGTCTCCAGAGACGAGTATCCTCCCTCTTCAAACAGCTCTGTGTATCGGCCCATCTTTATAGAGTCCAACCAGTCGCTGACCGTCTGAGTCCTGCTGCTGCAGTCGGACTCCACACTGGCATGTTCCACCAGCAGGTTCGACACTCTGAGAACACAGGTATAGAAAACATGTTCAAGTGTGTGTGACGGAATAAACTTCATCCTGTTCCATGTACGTGTTACTTCATACATGTGTGAGTATAGATATGTGTGTTACCTGTGTGAGGAGTTGACCAGCTTCTTCAGTGAACTGGGGTTACGGATGAACTTGTCCAGCAGACACACGATCTCGTCAAACTTAGGTCGACTGGTGCGTTCGCGCTGCCAACAGTCCATCATGAGGTGGTACAGAGCCTCGGGACAGTCCATGGGCCCGGGCAGACGGTAACTCTCCTCCACCGCCTTTATCACCTGTGAAATATACAAAAAAAACACGCCTTTATCACCTGAAACACACGACAGAAACACTCCTTTATCACCTGAAACACACGACAGAAACACGCCTTTATCACCTGAAACATACAAAAGAAACACGCCTTTATCACCTGAAACACACGACAGAAACACGCCTTTATCACCTGAAACACATGACAGAAACACGCCTTTATCACCTGAAACACATGACAGAAACACGCCTTTATCACCTGAAACACATGACACAAAACACGCCTTTATCACCTGAAACACATGACACAAAACACGCCTTTATCACCTGAAAACACCACGACAGAAACACGCCTTTTTCACCTGAAACACATGACACAAACACGCCTTTATCACCTGAAACACATGACACAAAACACCCTATCACCACAAAAACACCTTTATCACCTGAAACACATGACAGAAACACGCCTTTATCACCTGAAACACATGACAGAAACACGCCTTTATCTAAAGCTTCGATGACACGACGACAAAGTCGATCATCGACCTTTGGCCTAGGTTGTCCTGGTGCCACTGATGGACACGCTTGCGCTGGAACAGGGTGTTTGTTATGGACAAACTGTGACTAGCACAGAAGTCCAAACACCGCCGGGTTCTTCCCAATCAGCCCTCTCCAAGTGTCACTGGCGATGCCCACATGGGCGTTGAAGTCCCCCATTAGAAGAGTCCCCAGTTGGTGCACTATCCAGTACCCCTTCCAGAGACTCCAATAGGCCGGTACTCTGCTCTGTTGTTTGGCCCATAGGCCGACACAACAGTGAGAGACCTGTCCTGACCTGAAGGCGCAGGGACGCGACCCTCTGGTCCACTGGGGTGAACTCTAACACGTGTCTCTGAGCTGTGGTTCTGAGTAGATCCACACCAGCTCTGCCTCTCATCCTGGGCAACACCAGAGAAGTGGAGCATCCAGCCTCTCTCCAGGAGTTGGGTTCCAGAGCCTGAGCTGTGTGTGGAGGAGAATCTGACTATATCGAACCTATAACGCTCAACCTCCTCCCTGCCCCCGACAGCCGCCTAGTCTTCTATGAAACCGAACCTACACGCCCCTCTGTGGGAGGTGAGCACACAGGAGGACAGATCCATGTCGCTCGTTCAGGCTGAGTCCAGTCGGAACTCGCGGGCAATGGCTCGGACACCAGGTGCTCACAAGCGAGCCCCAACCCCAGGCCTGGCTCTAGGGTGGGGCCCCGGCAACGCCTATACCGGGCGACGTCACGATCCTCAGATATAAAACTTGAGCCGCACTTGGTCTGACCGTCACCTAGGACCTGTTTACCTCCTGTCCACTCTCGCTCTTCTCTTTCTCGTTTTCCTACTCTCTCTCTCTCTCTCTCTCTCTCTCTCTCATACTTAAATGTCTAATTACAATCTGAGTCATAAGATATTTAAGCTTATTTAATATTGGCCTGATAACTTTTTACAGTGTAGACCCATTATTACAAACATGACTTTAAACAATGTTCATTTGAGCAGACAAACGTGTGTTATACTGATGGGCCTGTAGAATGCGGTGATTGGACTGGACAAGCGGATGTTATGTTACAGTTGCAGTACTTCTATAAAAATCCAGTGCGACTTCTGCGTCTGAAATCCTCCTCTGCCGTGTGAAGAAGCTGTTGTTGCAGGTTTACACAGATCATTTAGTTTGACACATTTCCACAGCTGCCAGAGTCAAAAACGCCCGGAGGAGAGTTCTGCTTCTCCCTGTGGACAGTTAGTCTCTCTATCTGACCTCAACAAGCCACTGTCACACCAACAGGAAGACTAAAGTAAAGAAGTGTACAGAATATAACTGCATCCAGGGTCGTTGAGTTTAAACTGTCATCAGCCTGATTCTGCCAAAGACACAAAGAGAGAGAGATGTGTTCAGTTCATGACAGGATTTAGTCGTGTCAAAGCCCACTCAAGAGACGAGAGGAAACCAAACGACGCAGCTCAAAGTGAAAGAGAGAGAGATAAATCAGAGCTGCAGAGAGAGAGAGAGAGAGAGAGAGAGAACAGCACAAAACGGTACTTATTAGTCTGAACAGGTTTGGTCCACTTTTCAGCTGCTTTAACACCTGACAGTGACTTGGGCTCAAAGATAAAACATTCTTTCAGTTTCTTTTGGAGCGGTTTGTGTTCTCACCACAGCTCTTCTCTGTCCACACACCCCCTCCAGCTCTTCTCTGTCCACACACACCTCCTCCAGCTCTTCTCTGTCCACACACACCTCCTCCAGCTCTTCTCTGTCCACACACACCTCCTCCAGCTCTTCTCTGTCCACCACCCCCCCCTCCTCCAGCTCTCTCTGTCCACCACACCTCCTCCTCCCTGTCCACACACACCTCCTCCAGCTCTTCTCTGTCCACACACACCTCCTCCAGCTCTTCTCTGTCCACACACACCTCCTCCAGCTCTTCTCTGTCCACACACACCTCCTCCAGCTCTTCTCTGTCCACACACACCTCCTCCAGCTCTTCTCTGTCCACACACCTCCTCCAGCTCTTCTCTGTCCACACCACCTCCTCCAGCTCTTCTCTGTCCACACACACCTCCTCCAGCTCTTCTCTGTCCACACACCTCCTCCAGCTCTTCTCTGTCCACACACACCTCCTCCAGCTCTTCCGGGAGGATCCCGAGGTGTTCCCAGGACAGTCGAGAGACATAGTCCCTCCAGCGTGTCCTGGGTCTTCCCTTGGCCTCCTCCCAGTGGGACATGCCCAGAACACCTCACCAGGGAGGCTTTGTCCAGGAGGCATCCGGTACAGATGCCCGAGCCACCTCAGCTGTGGAGGAGCAGCAGCTCTACTCCGAGTTCCTCCCGTGTGACTGAGCTCTCACCCTATCTCTAAAGGAGGAAACTCATTTAGACGCTTGTATTCGTGATCTTGTCCTTTCGGTCGTTACCTGACAAAAACAAACTAAGAAAACACAAACTCCTCCTCTCCTGTGGTGGCGCTGTGGCTCAAACTGACGGGAGAAAGTGTAGCAAATGAGAGTAGAAGTAGTGTTTTCTGAATGGCCAGAGGAGAAGTGATTGTTAGATTTGTGTCGCCTCATGAAATGTTGAACATTTGGATTTTCAGACTGGGATTAAACAAACACGTGGGACATGAGTTTCACCCTGGATCATTGGAGCAGACACTGTCCTGGAGCAGGAGAGAGTTTACTTTAGTGATGATGCATGAGATGAGCAGGAGAACAAACTACTACTTTATTACTTCTGTTCAATCCACAAGGTAAGACGAGACTGTACAGAGGCTGGGAGAATGCTTTAGGACAGATCGTTTTGAGCCTGTGTTCAAAGATAAGCATGAGAATACAGCATGTATCTGTCTGATAACAGCAAAAACACAGGGTTATTAACTTCTGCGCCGCCACATTACGTCTTGTTTCTCTCGCTTTAATTATCATTTTTATTTAACTTGCACTCTTCATTCTACAGAAGCTCTCTAGACCAAAAATGCACATTGGGCCGAACCAGGGCTGTCAGTGTTCACATGACAAGTGAACAGCGCTGGAGTCTGTTTGGAAGTGGACTGAGACCAGCTCTAAACGTGGGTCTGGGTCCGGTTCATTGGTGAGACTAAATTAAATGAATCACTTTCACACAGACCAAACAGGGACATGACTGTCATCTGGTCTATACTCTCTATTAAAGTTCTATATAACCCAGGTGAAAATCTTGTCCTAAAAGCTGTTTCTCTCTTAATAATAGATATATTGTAAATTTCACAATTACATCATCGCGTTGTTGATGCAGTCACATGACCAGAAGTTAAATGCACTACTGGAGCGAGGAAACGTTTTTCAAATGACATGCTACAGGTGCATTAAAGTAACTTTTAATCGCATATTTCGCTTTTCTGTTATTTCATCAAATGCATTTAATGTCGGAACTTTAGGAGCTGACTACCGGGCCCAGACCACGAACAAAAAGAGCGCGAGTCCACTAGAAACTACGAAATTCACCAGATTGGAAAGTGAGCTAAGGATCTGAGCCTCACTGAACCCAACACGCCTGCACCAGTTCTCTACTCCAGCCCAGGACTTTGACTCAGGAACCGCTCCTGCTCTGGTCGGGCCGTTAGGAGGCTCCTGTCCCGTACACTGCTCATGGCCACTCACACTTTCACTCTCGCACTTTCTCTTGAATATTTATGGACCGCTGATGCCACGAACTGTTGCGTTTTGCACGTCCATAGCCGTGGGATTTTGCTCAGGGGGTGCTGAACACTGAGTTACAGACTTGGTCCTAGCGGGTGCATCAATTATCCTATAATATGTGTACATGTGTTCAGTGTTGGGCAAGTTACTTCAAAACAGTAATTAGTTATAGTTACTAGTTACTTTTCCAAAAAAGTAACTGAGTTAGTAACTGCGTTACTGAGTAATGAAAGTAACTAGTTACCAGGAAAAGTACTTTTCCTGGTAACTAGTTACGTAACTATTAAATTACACACCAATCCCAGATATAGCTTAAACAATAATAATAATTAAACAAGTCTGACCTTCCGATTGTCCAAATTTACTGCAAACAACCAAACTCAACCAGCAGCAGCGTTATTTTACGCTCTTCACCTCCAGCACAGTCACAACAACACAGGCCAACCTCTGGACCAAACAGCAGAAGAACCAAACACCCGTGGACAACAGAAGATAATAAACATCTGCACGCTTAACACAGAGGAGAACCCCAGACAAATAGAAAATAAAAATGCGGTAATTATGAGAGAAAAGAGACAACGACTGCTGTAGAATCACTTACTGTGGCTGTGGTCTGTAGCTCCAAACACAGGAGCCGATATGTAAACTCCAAACGCACGTGGCATTCACGCCGTCGTCTGATTTAACTTTCAAGTAATAAAACGGCAAAATAACGGTATAATACCGTAAAATGAACTGAGAAGATTTCCTTGACGTGTTTTGGAAAAGGAGCACGGAAGACTTGCGTCAAGCTCAACCAATCGACGATGTCGGGAAAGTCACTGCACCCGCCCAGCTCTGCTTCTGATTGGTTACTACTGCAGTTTTAAGCCAATCAGCGCCTCTTCTCTGTCTCTCTCTTCCCCAAACAAATAGAGAGAGAGAGAGAGAGAGAGAGAGAGAGAGAGAGAGAGAGAGAGATATTTAAAGTTAAAATGTGAAAATTTAGACTTTTATTCAAAAATGTAACGGTTTTTATACAAAACAAATGTAATATATATTTCTTATATTATGGTAAGATTTATTTTTTTTTTATCAATCCAGCAGGGGGTGCTGACGCACCCTGCGCACCCCCCCTTCCCACGGCCTTGTGCACGTCAGACACTCGAGACAATTTAACTCTTGAACTCTTTAACTCTTTGAACGGCCATTCGCTGGGTCATATTCTCGTCATGTTTACCTGTCTTTCGTCATCTCAATATACGTACATAATCAGCAAAACTTAAGTCTCAACCTCAATCACTCCTAGAGCCGAACACAAGATCTTCTGACTCAGCCCAACCCAATTTAAGGCATTGTTACCTGGCTTTTACCAATAGTGCAACATACATGCTACATCTAACATAACAGTATCAGAGGCCAAAGTACAGATTCCACAGCGTGCTTCAATAAAATACTGCAAAAACATCCAGTATCACATTTGTCCTTTAACTGTAAGTGTGTCAGCTGTGTCTGGTTTTGTCCGAGCTGAAAATCCACTCGACTGGAGCTGCTCTGAAACGACTCAATCCACTGAACGGAAGACTGAAGAGTGAATGAACGAAGAAGAAGACGTTTGAGACAATTGAGAGGAAGCTTAATCCGGGAGCAGGAGGGGGGAGGCGGGTGAGGGAGGGGGGAGCCGGCGCGCTGCCTCTGCTCTGCGCACATCAGAGAAAATCCAGCAGAACGCTTTCAATTAAACATCAAACGCCGGCTCTCCTCTCGGCTCTCATCCTCCGCCTGCTCATCTCCAGACTGCTGCGGGGAGGAGGGTGAGGAGAGGGTGAGGAGAGGGGGGAGGAGAGGAGGAGGGGGAGAGCCGGGGTCACTGCGCGGCTGACTGTGCACATGTGCTGGTGTCTGTGGCTGGGAAAAAGCTCCAGTGTGCAGCAGCAGCAGCAAACTTCACTTTAACTTCATCTCACAGCTGCACCGAGGAAACGAGAGGAGGGAGGAGGAGGGAGAGGAGAGAGAGGAGAGAGAGAGGGAGAGAGGGAGGAAGGGAGGGAGGGAAGAAGGGAGGGAGGGAAGAAGGGAGGGAGGGAGGGTGAGAGGAGGAAGGAAGGAGGAGAGGGCTGGGTGGGGGGAAGGGGGAGAGAGACAGAGGGAAGGAAGGGAGGGATGGAGGGAGAGAGAGGGAGGGAGAGACGAAAAGAGTAAGAGAGGGTGGAGGGGTGGAGGAGAGAGGAAGGAGGGGAGGAAGGGATTGAGGGAAGGAGAGAGATGGAGGGGAGAGAGGAGGGAGAAAGAAAAGAGAGGGCGGAAGGGAGGAAGAAAGGGAGGGAGGGAGGGAGGGAGAGAGAGAGGAGGAAACGAGAGAGAGAGGGAGAGAGGAAAAGAGGAAAGGAGGGAGAGAGATGAAAGGAAGCGAGAGAGGAAGGGAGGGAGAGGGAGGAAACGAGAGAGGAGGGAAAAAGGGAGGAAGAAGAGAGGGATGGAGGGAGGAAGGAAGGAAGGAAAGAAGGGAGGAAGGAAGAAAGGGAGGGAGGGAAGGAAGGAGCAATGGAGGAAGAAAGGAAAGAAAGGAGAGAGATAGGGAGCAACAGAGGAAGGAAGGGAAGGAGGAAATGAAGTGGTTTCCTTTGCCAGTGAGGATTTAGACTTGCTCTGGAGGCTGTTAATGCAGACGGATGGAAAAGTGGCATTAAAGCTCTGCTCTTATGAAGCCAAGCTTATGTCACCTAAACCACACATCATCATCATCATATCTCTTTCTCTTTCCCTTCTCTCTCTCTTTCTCACTCTCTCCTCTATCTCTATTTTTTTCTTAAACACCCCTCTCTTCTCTCTTTTTCTCTTCCCTCTCTCTTCATCTCACTCTCTATGTTTCCCTTTCTTTCTCTGTTTCTCCTCTTTTCCTTGGTCTGCGTGTATGAAAGACGTGCCTTCCCTTCTGTCTCTCTTTCTGATCACTTCGCGGATCAAACACGCACCGTCCCTTCTCATGTCGTATAGTTGGTCACTCGCACCGACTCACAGTTGGTCACCGCAGTGGTTTTGTACTGTGTTCTAGCGCTGCTGTCAATCATCAGCGTCTTAACCTGAAACCAGCCCGGCTCGACAACTGAGCGAAAAATGAGGGCCTGGCCCGAAAGTCAGGTCCTCGGGTTCAGAATCTAAACTCTAATCTTCGTCGGACAAGACTTGTATTCTGCTGGTTGTATGTTGTGTTGTACTGTTGTTGTGCTGGTGTTCTACTCACGTCCTGATTAGACATCCCCCAGTACGGTCTCTCTCTGTAGGACATGACTTGTGTTCTGTCTGTGTTATGCTCTTCTGCTGGTCGTAGGTTTGTGTTCTGCTGCTGTTGTGTTGTGCTGTTGTTCTGGTGTTGTTCTGCTGTTGTTGTGCTGTTGTTATACTCACGTCCTGATTAGACATCTCCCAGTACGGCCTCTCTCCATAGGACATGACCTCCCACATGACGATACCGTAGCTCCAGACGTCGGAGGCTGAAGTGAACTTTCTGTAGGCGATGGCTTCAGGAGCCGTCCATCGGATCGGGATCTTCCCTCCCTGAGACGTAACACCAGAGAACCAGGATTTAGAGAAATAAACGACTTTTATATGAACACAACACCGAGAGAAATAAACAACTACTGTATATACGAACACAACACAAAGGAACCAGGATTTAGTCAAACAAAAGATATTACACATGTTATAGAGAATGTTTTTTACGTTCCTTAACTGGACTAAAAAGTAAAAGTCAGGCTTCAATTACAGTCCCTACTTTGTGCATTTCATGTGTTAGCTTAATATAAAGCACACAAGACAGGCGAGTGCTTCTCACATCAGGAGTTTGGTCAGAGCCTCATCAACAGTCTGCAAAGGAAGTAACAACACTGCAAAAAAGGCCTTTCAAAAAAATAAGAAAACTGTGCTTATTTTGGGGTAAAAATGCATTTCATCAATGGCAACTTGAATGTGCAACTTTACCAAGATGAAATCCTGAGACCTATTGCTGCGCCCTTTGTGGAGCTCCATCATGTGACTTTCCAACAGGACAACGCCCGCACATTTCCAGGATACGCAGGGACTTCCTTGAGGAGGAGCATATTCTGGTGTCACCCAGCGAAAACCTCTGGGATGTTCTGGGCAGGTGTGTCCGCCACCGGGTTCCAGTTCCACAGAACATTCCCCAACTGTGAGTGTTACTCCAGGAGGAATGGGACACATCCCCCAGCCCACAATTGAAAACTTGGTGATGTCCACGCGAGGCTAATGGTGGACACACACACGTCACTGATGACATTGACCCTCATTGTGCTGCGTTTATATTTTTGTTCAGTATAGATAAAGGTAAATCAGAAGAGAATATCCTAAAACAAGTCCAGAGTTAGAGAGAAACAGCACAAGATGTTCCCGCGTTTCATTAAAATTGCACAAATCTATGCAACTGCCTTACTCGACATTCAGAAAAGTGTTTTCTGAGGCTCAGAGGGGAAAGAACAGTATCTCACAGACACAAATCCAGATGAGTTTGTGTTGAGGACGTCATGTTAGAAAAGGAATAAACACTCAAAACCTCTCTGTAACACATGAACAAAGTCTAAATAAAGAAATCCGACGTGTGCACACAGACTCAAACGAGGAGCAGTTCGTTAACGCTGTGGACAGTCTGTGTGTCTCCTCTGTCCTTCGTTTGGCTTCATTATCACGTTTTCATTTCTACAGCTTGAACGGGACAGACCGCTGAGCTGGAATGAGACTGATGTGGTTCTGATGAAAGGCTGATGTCAGGTTTAAGACTGAGATCGTGAAGTGTGAGGACGATT
Source organism: Mugilogobius chulae (assembly GCA_038363315.1). Lineage (NCBI taxonomy): Eukaryota > Metazoa > Chordata > Actinopteri > Gobiiformes > Gobiidae > Mugilogobius > Mugilogobius chulae. Next base: position 7,249,913 of record CM076409.1, read on the forward strand.
GAAGAGACACGGCGTCAGGAGGAGAGAGAGACTGAGCCTGACTGGGAGTTTACACCAGGAGCTGCAGCAGTACGTCATACGAGCGTATTTTCAAAAGCTTCACTCTCCACTAGACGCGTCAGAGCTGCTCCAATAATGCGAGCCTGAGCATCTACACACATGAATAAACAAAAAAACTGCTCCATATTATGAACGAGGAAGAGCCTAAAACTGTGAATCAGAGGTGTGATGTTCATCAACAAACCGCGGCTGCTGCATTTGCATATTTTACATCAGGGTTTCTTCACTTTGTAACCTTAATTGTTCTTCTATTTTTCACACCGTCCCACAAATAAAATGGAGAAATAGCCTCATGAGGACATGATTTAAAGTTTGTGTTTGAAGTCAGAAAGTTTGCAATGTTCACATTGTTCACGGAGCTTCTGGGCTCGGTACATGTTGTTTTAGTGGTTGTTATCTTTCTAGTTGACGTATTTTGAAAGGGCATAGTACTTTATTTTGTCTCTGCGCGGCTTTTTCCTGTGTTTTTCCTGGTAATAAGCCTGGGAGACGCGCCGTTGACGCTGATAAATTAGAAGTCCGACCTAAGTTGAGGGACGCGTAGCGTATTGACGGCCGTCAGACGCGCGTCTCACACTTCTGGTGTAAATTGTCAGAATAAAATCAGACTTGATTCCATTATGAGCGAGTCCAGCGCGTATGACGGCCGTATGACGTGCTGCTGCAGTTACGCGCTGCTGCAGCTTTGGTGTAAATTGGGGGTGATGTGGTTCTGATGAAGGGATGATGTCAGGTTTAAGACTGAGATCGTGATGTGTGAGGACGACTGAAGAGACACAGGGACAGACCGCTGAGCTGGAATGAGCCTGATGTGGTTCTGATGAAGGGCTGATGTCACGTTTGAGAGCGGGATGATGTGAGGTGTGAGGACGACTGAAGAGATACAGAGACAGTACGAGACAGAGACTGAACACAGCTCCAGCTCTGAGGAAGTGTTGTGAGACTGAGCTGATGCTAATTGGAGCTGCTCCTGTCGGCTGCAGCTTTGACAGGACGACTTCATTAAAAAACGCTGCAGCTAAATGTGACACACACACACATATGGTATAAACACTCCCCGGATTACTGGATTAAACTGAAAATGATGAGACCAAGAGCTGTTTTAAGGTCTTGCATTTGGACTGGGTCTTGTCTTGGTCTGGAGGTCTGCTCCAATCTCTCTGCCAACACTTCTTTGCTCATTTCCTACGTCATTCTTCTGGCGTTGTTGTGATAAAACCGTGCACACAGTTCGTTCTTAAGTTCGCAGCCAGGTGGATGGTCTTGTCAAAGATCAAACTCTATGAACGCAGAAGCTCTTATGTTCAAGCCTGTGCAGTTTGTCTGTGTGAGAGAGAGTGAAAGTGAAACAGACACAGCTCTACGGTCCAAAAGATGGTAGAGGCCTGTGTGAGGGATCTGTGTGGGTCCAAACGATGAGACCAGCGGAAGAGGAGCAGTATTCAGCCTTTGCGAAGGAAGACCACGAACCTGGAGCGCGCGAGGAAAACGTCTTATACACAAACACAGGAGGACAGTTCGCTGTAACAGACTCAGGCATTTGAAAAGATACTGCTTGCTTAAGGTGGAATAACATTTGTTGTGAAGTGCTTTTGACTTTCATTTTTTGAACACACAAATGTCAATGGATTATATGAATCTTCGGTCAGCACCCAAAGACGCTTTGGAAGATTTACTTTTGGCATTTCCTTCTCGCAGTACGCAGGTAAGAAACACTGACACCAGGGCTTAATTTGAGCCGGAACAAGCCGGAATAAGATCCGGGAACTCTCGTGGGGCATTCCGGCATCAGTTTTGTCTGCTCCGGTAACACTTTTAAATAAGCTTTATCTTTCTTCTACGAGACACGGCTCTGCTCCTCTCCTGTCTCATTCACAGTGAACAGTGAACAGTGAACAGGCTTATTTGTGGGGAAGACGGAGTAAAAGACTATAATTGGTTAAAATCGAAACTGACAGGAAATTTGACCAATCAGAAGCAGCGCAGGCGGGTTTAAGACTTTTCATTGGTTCCAGGCGAGCCGCGCTCTTGTATCTTCTTCTAAAACAGGAAATATGCGTCTAAGTGGATTTTGTGAATATTTGTTGTTATTTGCGACTCGTTTTGATGGATTAAAAGCAGCAGGAGTGTCACTTGTGTTTGGAGTGTACGGGGCGATAAAGAGGTCAGAACCAGCGCGGATGTAGCGGTCGCAGTTTCTCGCAAGTGCAACTAACTGTGTTTAATGTGTATTTTAGCGTCAGGTTTGATGTATGAGAACCGTGTCTGCTGTGTAAAGGCTGTTTGTGACCTGTGTCTGTGTGTAAAGGCTGTTTGTGACCTGTGTCTGGTTTGTAAAAGCTGTTTGTCCTGCGTGGTTGTTGTGACTTGTGGAGAGTCAGATATGAGGCGGAGGCAGTGCTGAGCTGCAGGACGAGGAGCATGTGTGGGAGGGCAACTTGTTGCTGTGGATCAGATTCAGCGGCAGGTGCGATGATTTCTGTCAGAATGAATGAAAATCTGTGTGACATGTAAAAAAAACGTGTAACACAGACAAAATTACTTTTATATCGTTTAACATCGAGTAGGATGGACAGTTGGTTGTATTTTAACATTTCTGAGCCTCTATGTTCACTTATTGTGTGCGCTCCGGTAAAGGCTCGACCTTGTCTGGAGCCCGGTCCAAAACCCACATTTTGTTCCGGCAATGTTTGAGTTACAAATTAAGCACTGACTGACACTGTTCTGCTGTTTTTACGCAGGTTTAACTTTGTGAGAGTAAAATGTGTTTTGACTAGAAAAGACAAACGCCAGAACACATTTTCAGACACGGAATACAAACAGATTTGGGTTTTGCTGGTGTTAATACGAGGTTATTGCTGATATTCCTATTATTAATGGTTTATGAAAGGTTTAATAACAACTTGATAAAGGATTGAGTTGGACGTAGGGAGATCTCACAGCTGTCGTGTGATTACTGTAAAGACTCATTACAGAAGTTTTAGGGCACACGCACCAGGATGCTGCAAGTTGATGGTGAGAGCTAAAGTCGACTGTAAGAAGACTCAGATCCAGGTTTTGTACGACCTGTGAGATTTGTACTAACGCTTTATTCGTACGAGTCGTTTGCCTCGTTTACACGACGGCTTTCATTACAAATAAAGATCATTTACTTCTGAATAAAACTTAAATTCGCCTGAAAAAGACCATGTAAACACTTAATTCCTGATGAAAATGTTTGTTTGTTTTATGTTTAAGTGCGCAACAGCCGTTACAAATAATGAAAAGAGTGGAGCTGATGATGTGATTCTCCGACTGCTGCTTAAAGAGTTTCATCAGAAACACTCCAAAAAAAGTTAGTATCATGTTTGTGTCCAGATATTACAACAAACCCAGGTGGTAACAAAACCAAAAGCCGGTATCTCGTATCCATCAGCTGTGTGTAATGACGTATGTGTGTTCCCTGTTCAATCAGAACGCTTCGTAACCCTCAGATGTTAAGCGAAACAAAATAAAGCCGATTTAACGTGCTTTATGTGTAAACCTTTATTCAGTCGGGATGGGACGAGATCTCGTGCCGCGAGATCTCGTGAGATCAAACTGTCACGATACTGTGCGCACACGTACTGATCTGCCTCGTGAGATTTTTCCATGGTCATGAAATTAAGTTTTGTATCTTTGAGCAGCTGTAGTAAATATTCTCCTCCACACACAGACTTGTAGTGGACTTATTCTGACAGAAAACAGTCTAAACTCTGATAGGACCAATATTGACAGAGATAATTAGTCCTAAACATTGTAAAAGTTAGCGTGAAAAATATATAATCGTCAAATATACGCGCGGACATCGCGGGAACAGCGCCGTGTTTTTCACACTTAAACATAGTTTAAAATAGATCCACAAAGAGATATTTTGGCCTCTGTCATGTAAAAAGTAGGAAAGTCTCCTCATCTGTGTGCATCTGGTCCCTGCAGCAGCAGCGCTGAGAAGCAGGGTAAAGGGGGCGGAGCCTGAGCTACACACACACACGGGAAGCGGATCAATTTCACAGATCGTTCAAATAATAAAAATCCGAGGTGATACATACAGATGAAAGGTAAAGCTAAACTAAAAGAATATAAACTGACAATAATAAATATTACAAATCAAATTTTGTAATTTGCCTTGTTTAAATTCTAAATTGAAACAATTAATGCAAATTATTTAAAAATCTTGTCTCGATCTCGATCTCGATCTCGTGGACTCAATCTCGTGGCTCGTCTCGTCTCGTGAAAATTCTGTCTCGTCCCATCCCTATTATTCAGTAATATTATTTTCATGTAAATGTGAAGAAAGATATTTCAGTTCCGAACTAATCAATTCAGAATAATAAATTCTGAATTAGGAAACATGCAGATGTATCCTGTGACCATAGATTTAATTCCTTGCTTAAACTTATTAATCATGAAAAATAAAAGTTACAATTTACAAATACTTTTACTATAAGTCATGCCTGGTACAAAACAGTAACATGACTAACATGATTAACTGTTCAGATTCTTCAGACGTGTATAAAAGTGTCGTATGTCTTACCCGTGTCGTGTACGCCGCCTCTGCGTCGTCCTCCAGAACTCGAGACAACCCAAAGTCAGACACTTTACACACCAGGTTCCCGTTGACCAGGATGTTTCGAGCGGCCAGGTCCCGGTGCACGTAGCCCATGTCGGAGAGGTACCTGAGGGGGAAGGTTAGAGTCAGTGAGAGTCTGGGGTCCCGCTGCGTTCAGGTGGCGCAGTAGAGCAGCGTCAGTGAAAGTCTGTGTCCCGACGGTTCAAAGACACTCACCTCATTCCAGAAGCGATCCCGCGCAGCATTCCCACCAGCTGGATGACCGTGAACTGTCCGTCGTTTTTCTAAAAACACACAAACGCATGAGAGTCAGTTCTTTGTTCAGCGTTTGGCAGTGAATCCAAAGCATCTGCTGTAATAAAAGCACAACCTGCAACAGAAAACTACAAACACATCCATCATGTTTAGTCTGAGCATAGCCTCCACGCACCTGCTGCACAAACCTCCAGAGTCACGTCTCCAGGTTATGTCCACATGAGAAGAGAGAGAGAGCAACAGGGAATCCTCGAACCAGAGATGATCCAGCTCCAGGGCCAGAGCAGGAGAAAGACCGGCTCAGATCCAGCTCCAGGGCCAGAGCAGGAGAAAGACCCGCTCAGATCCAGCTCCAGGGCCAGAGCAGGAGAAAGACCCGCTCAGATCCAGCTCCAGGGCCAGAGCAGGAGAAAGACCGGCTCAGATCCAGCTCAGATCCAGCTCAGAGACTCTGCTTTGCCCTTGTGCTGCTCAGAGTTTCACAAACGGCTGGTCTCTGGTGCAGAGTGTGAGTGAGTCAGCCAAAAACCCCGGAGCGAGCCAAGCCCTGCTCACTCACATCCTAACTCTGCATCCTCACTCCTCACTCACATCCTAGCTCTCTCCTAGCTCTGTTTCCCTAGCTCTGTTTCCTCTCTCCTAGCTCTGTTTCCTCTCTCCTAGCTCTGATTCCTCTCTCCTAGCTCTGATTCCTCTCTCCTAGCTCTGATTCCTCTCTCCTAGCTCTGCATCCTCACTCACAAAGGCCAACGCACACTAGAACTCTCAATTTCAAGAAGATTTGTCTGCAGACACACGTACTGTTCACCTCCCTCCACAGATAAGGACCTACCTCTCACTACAGACCAAAAGCTAATTTATATTATCACCTTCTGCACGTGACAGTTATTCCCCAAATATGGGTAAAGTTAGGGGTAGTAGGAGGGCTGGAGTTAGAAATGGTGATTTGGCTGAAATTACAGCTTTGTGAAAAGTAGAAATTTGGTCTGCTCCTTAATAGAGAGAGAGATATAGACACAGATAAAGATGGTTACAGATACAGACATAGATATAGTCAGGCAATGTGACCAGAACTTTTGGGTGAACCCCCAAACATGGCCCAGGGACCCTCTGGGGTTTCCAGACCCACTTTGAGAATCCCTGCTGTAGACTGCCTGATAGTGGCTCAAGCAAAGAGCAGTCACAGCCTGAACATGAAACAACAGCAGCAACATCATCAGCAGCAGCAGCAGCAGCAGATACTGGACTCTCAGGACTCTCACATGTGAAATAAGATGTAAAGTCTCAGGTATAAGTTCATATAAACCTGGTTTGAAAGAGCCTGTTGTTATGTTTCCTTGCACATTAGACGACCTGAGCGGCAGCAGCAGAGTCTGGAGTGACTTTAGGGGCAGTGACAGCTCCTCTACAGTCTGAGTCTACAGTCTGACTCTCTCCTCTACAGTCTGAGTCTACAGTCTGACTCTCTCCTCTACAGTATGAGTCTACAGTCTGAGTCTACAGTCTGACTCTCTCCTCTACAATCTGAGTCTACAGTCTGACTCTCCTCCTCCTGATCTGCTCTGGTCACAGCTTGTACATGACATTACATCAGCAGCAGCAGAGTCTGGAGTGACTTTAGGGGCAGTGACAGCTCCTCTACAGTCTCAGTCTACAGTCTGACTCTCTCCTCTACAGTCTGAGTCTACAGTCTGACTCTCTCCTCTACAGTCTGAGTCTACAGTCTGAGTCTACTCTACAGTCTGAGTCTACAGTCTGAGTCTACTCTACAGTCTGAGTCTACAGTCTGAGTCTACTCTACAGTCTGAATCCACAGTCTGACTCTCCTACTCCTGATCTGCTCTGGTCACAGCTTGTACATGACATTACATCAGCAGCAGCAGAGTCTGGAGTGACTTTAGGGGCAGTGACAGCTCCTCTACAGTCTGAATCTACAGTCTGAGTCTACAGTCTGACTCTCTCCTCTACAGTCTGAATCCACAGTCCTCCTCCTCCTGATCTGCTCTGGTCACAGCTTGTATGACATTACATCAGCAGCAGCAGCAGCAGCAGAGTCTGGAGTGACTTTAGGGGCAGTGACAGCTCCAGGACAGTCTGAGTCTACAGTCTAACTCCTCCTGATCTGCTCTGGAGTCGGTGACATTTCTCAGCCCTCACACACTGCTCATCCATGTAATTACTTCCAGAGTGAGTCTCGTCCCACATGTCCCTCCCAGGCCTCCGTCCTCCATTACTCTTCCTCCTGTCAGACGCTCCCACCGAACAAACACAAACTCATCTGCTCCAGAACAGGTCTGTTATCTTACATCTTACAGCTAAAATCTACCAAAACACAGAGTACAGACAGTCCAGGATAACAGAAGCTAACATGGTTCTATATTAAGGTCATTTAAAGAGTGAGCAGACGTCCCTCTTTTACCCGGGACAGTCCCAGTTTGGAGCTGTGTGTCCAACGTCGGAGTAAATGTCTCCAAAACCATGGAATTGTCAAAGTTTTAAACTCGACATCTCTTAAGTTTCACAGTTTTTGACGACTTTGATCCAAACCAACAATAAAGAGAAGAAAATATTGTCATTTATGTGGCAAAAAAAAAGAGAAAAGTATTCTTAGAAATGACTTAAACACAAAACAAATGCACAAAGTGACGGCAAAACTATCTGAGATTATAAACTGACTTGCCCTGTAAAATGTACAAAAGTATAATTTCCGCTTTAAAGTTTTATGTCGTTTAAATTCCTCCTCTCTCCTGCGCTTTCTTTCTTTCCTTTCACTCTCTCTCTCTTTCTCTCTCTGTCGCCAAACAAAACATGTTCGTACCTTTAGAAACGTGTCCAGAGAGCCGTTCTCCATGTATTCTGTGATGATCATCACTGGTTTACCTGAGAAAAGAGAAAAGAAAAAACAATCACTGTCTGGAAGGTTTTAAATGTGTTGTATTTACAGATTATTTGTGATCCAAACTAATCAAAAGAAATAACTAATAGGCTATATTAAGTTCCACTGATGCTTTGTCACTTGAACCGTGACTTGTGAGTGTCTTACTCTTGGTGACGACTCCCTCCAGGCGGATGATGTTGGGGTGGTTGAACTGGCCCATGATTGACGCCTCCCACAGGAAGTCCCGCCTCTGCTGCTCGCTGTATCCGGCCTTCAGGGTTTTTATGGCCACTTGGATTTCTCTTTTCCCTGGAAGCCTGAGCGGTCCACAGCAGACCTCTCCGAACTCACCTGAGCAGAAACAGGACGCAGCGTTTAAAAACACAGACACAGGAGCAGGATTATCTTTGGTACAGAAGAGAACATCCGAGGGAAACTTTACACAAACAGAATGAAGGATTGTCCCAGTGCAAACTCACAAATGGACCCTGATCTTTCAGCTGCTCTCAGACTTAATCTTGCTTCAAAAACTGGCACAACTACTATTCTTGTTTTGTTTTTATGATTATTTTGTGACTTGAATAATGACAATGAACGATTAACCTAATAATCAATAATGCTCTCTCACTCAGCGGTTATACTCCACATCATTTTAATCCATCACCATTAAGGACAAGGTCACAAAAAGTCCATCATCAAGAAAAACACTAGTTTCTTACGATTTCTTTATTGCATCTGCAAAACTTCTTGTCCATTTGATCTTCAACAATCACAAAGTGACTGATGCGTTAGCAGTAAACAATTTCTTCTATTCAGACAACTTTTAAGTGAGTTGTATTTACCTTTTTGACATGTTTCGGCTGCGAGCCGTCTTCAGCAGCGTCACCGGTCTCCGTGGTGACGTGTCGTTTATTAGGTGTTACTTCCTGGAGGCGTGGTCAACCCAGTTTGACCTGGACTGACCACGCCTCCTCGGACTGACCACGCCTCCTGCCGCCCGGTGTCTCTGGAGAATGGAGTCCCAGGTCGGTGAAAGGAGGAACTTCATCTCGATTGATGGTGTCTGGGCCTCGCTTCCTAATTTCTATGGCCTCCTTGATCCAGCGTTTAAGCTGGATCAAGGAGCGTTCCTCCTTTCACCTACCTGGGACTCCATTCTCCAGAGACCACCGGGCGGCAGGAGGCGTGGTCAGTCCGAGCGACCCAGGTCAAACTGGGTTGACCACGCCTCCAGGAAGTAACACCTAATAAACGGCACGTCACCATGGAGACCGGTGACGCTTCTGAAGATGGCTCGCAGCTAGCAGCCGAAACATGTCAAAAAGGTAAATACAACTCACTTAAAAGTTGTCTGAATAGAAGAAATCGTTTACTGCTAATATGATTGAAGACAAGATGAACATCGTGAATGAAATGACTGATGCGTTTCTCACCTGAAGCACAAAGTTCTACATCATCAACACTTTCTGTTGAATCCAGTGTTTTGCCCAAACTCATTTTCATCTCTCAGTCCTTCTTTTCTCCAGGAAAGTTTTTTCTGATGCAAATCTGACAATCACCAAACCAGGAAACTGCAGGAACCACTCTTCAAATGAAACTAAATAAACATCAGAACAAATCCTCTTGAAATCTGTTTATTTTTGTCAAATCAAGCCCTCTCGGCGCTTTCTGGAGCTAAAGTGCAGGTTCCTGCAACAGATTTATGATGCTCCCTCTTTTTCTCTCTCCTCCTGTTGTGCGCGCTCACCAGTTCTGCGTTTTCTCTCGTGTAATGTGTTCTCTCTCTCATGTCATGCGCTTTCTCTCCTGTCATGCGCGCTCACCTACAGTTGTGCGCTCTCACCTGCTCCGATGATGCTCTCTCTCTCTCTCTTGTTCATGCGCTCTCACCTGCTCCTATGATGCGCTCTCTCTTGTTCATGCGCTCTCACCTGCTCCGATGATGCTCTCTCTCTTCTCTCTCTCTTCTCTCTCTCTCTTGTTCATGCGCTCTCACCTGCTCCGATGATGCGTTCGATGGAGATGAAGGACACGTCGATCTCTTGAGTGAACTCGTGCACGGCCTGGTTTGGATCCTCGTAGGTCAGAGGGTCGATGTAGGTCCGCACGCCCGGAAACTTTACTGAAACACAAAAGATAAAACCACTTCAATTCAACGTGTTTCTCTGGAACAGGCAACTGACACTTCTTCACACAATAAATGTACAAAACAACACATTATAACTGGACAGAAATGTGCTCTGTTACACCACGTATCTGGATCTGAAAATGGCCCAGCTCTGGACTAGACTCATTCACTTTTGGAATAGAACAAAACCAGACTTTAAACATTAAACCTCCAGACATGAGTTCAATATTATTGGCCTGTGTTTCCTTCTCAGTGGGATTTCTTTATTCTCAAAGCGATTAACATGACTAATCACTCCTGACACACACATCCTTGTCATCTCGTCTCCTTCTCGTCTGTGATGAAGCTGTTTTCGGTCACATGACTCATGCTTCGCTCTGATGGAGAGAATCCAGTTCACAGACGCAGCAGGACAAAGACAACACATGAACCTGTCACGGAGCACGAATCTCCACTGCTCTGAGCGTCTTTGGAGCCGGTTTACTGCTGCAGATCTGTTTGAGTCGCTCCGGTGACACAGACATGACGATGCACAACAAACACGTCCTCTGTTTGAAGCAGAGAAAGTAAAACTGTGAGACTCACTGTGTCCGTTGTGGAAGTGCATCTTCTCCTCGTCTGGATCCTGTTTGGCTTTACTGTATCCACAGCGTCTGGAGGAGACACAGACATGTCAGGACGTTTTATAAAAGGTTTCTGCAGTAAAAGTTTATTAGATGAATCCAGGTGCTGAATGCAGGTACAGGGTGAAAAAGTCACTATAAGATGCACAGCGTAGTCATATCACACAAACAGACTGAATGTGGAGGTGAGAAGAGGAGTGAGCTCTGCATCATTCACAGCCCATAGCACGAAAACAGAAAGCTTAGAAACACTTTGGACAAAAGAATCGGAGACATTGAACAGTCTTTAATTCGTGGTAATCCGTCCGTATCGCCTGAATAATGACCACAAACACCTGATGAACTAATCGATTCAATCAGGAAATTACTGCGACGAAACACACTTCTGTAAAGTTATTTTAGAAATCACACAAAACATGATTATATGACAAAAGTATCTGAGGTTAGTGTTTGTGTGGAGAAAGTCGACTGCGAGGCCAAGTGTGTAAATGTGACATGTTTGTAGTCTGGCACAGAGTCTGCAGGTGTCCGTCGGGGCGAGGGGGAGTGTCGGGACACGTGGGACAGGATTCGGGACACATGCATGGATTTTTGGACTGTCCTGAGATTTTTCGATTTGTCTGGTCACCCTAATGTTGCCCTAGAGTTTACTGTCAGTTAAACTTATGTATATGAGTCTGGTATTCTTTCTCTCTCTCTCTTTCTCTTTCAAACTTTATTTGATTCATTTAAACCTGTCATTTATATATCAACCAGTGTTTAAACTCGAAGCTAAAATAGCAAAAACAAGTCATAAGCACTTTATGTTCAACTGCACATGAGCAGATGTTGGAGAAATGAGAACCTGACTCTGGTATTTTATTTCACTAAATCTCAGTTATTTAAAACTGGTCTAAACATTTACACATTTCTGTCTCTTCATGATTATAACTTAGAAATACAGAATGTTCCACTGTTTTGTCCTAAAGCTGCTGAGTGTGTTGTTTAGGTATTATTTGATTTAAAGTCTGACATGTTAAGTCTGACATTAAGATGGATCATATCAAACACACTGAAGCTTCACCGTTACAACTGTGTTTGTGCCTGAAGCGTGTGAGCTAAAACAAATAACCTCTAACCCAGAGACGCTGCAGGTTTAGTAAAGCCCAGGTGGAAACTATTGATTCTGTTCTGTTTCTGAAGCTAAACTATGGACGAAAAAGGAGAAAACCCAGATTGTGTTCATGGTTTTTCCAAAGGCGATCTGCACATTCTGAGGTTCAGAACAGAAATACAGAAACAAGAGAAGATTTACCACAACAGGCAACAACTGTGAGGAAAGTAACCATGAGAGATAGACTGTGTAAAGATAAACTGTGTGGATGTGCAGTGTTAAAACAAGGCTCAGTCTGGTGTGTCTCTTTGGAAACAGTGGGTGATACAAAACCAGAGATGTCTGCTAAAAGATGCAGACACAAAACCAAGACACTCTGAGGGTTCAAGTTAAAAAGCCTTTATTATAACATGGCTTCTTTGAATTTCCAAAATCCTCATTTCGTAGTCTTAAAGCGAATAATTTTTTTAGTTGAATATAACTTATTTATTTTTTTTTAAAGGAATAACTTCTTGAGATGAATCATCTCGTTTTCAAGAGGGTCCTTTATGTTTTACATTAAAAGTAAATGCAGCAGTGAGACACATTGAGAGACTGTTTAGTGTCTGAACTGGTGGCAGCTGGTCAGTGCATTGTGTAGCTGAAGTCTATGAATTTTCCCGAGGAGCACGAGGCATTAGCAAACGCTAAAGACAACGCTGGGGAGAGCTATTGTATCGAGAGAATGTCTGAAATTCTTGTATCATCTCCCATTAGTTTATAGCTCAGCTCTAATCTTGTTTAAGGTGAACTAGGTACTGCGCCTCTCGTGGTTTAAATGTCCCTGGGAAAGTCTCTTCCTGCCACAGATGGTTCAACATGTGACCAATGAAAACCACTGAACATTTAATCTGATGTCTCTCACTGACTCTATTTTACTTTAACAGTCACAATGAGACTAAAGAATGACTTATAATCTCTTCTGCAATGGTACAAACACTAATTTAGTCTAAAAAAACAAACTTTCCCCACTAGTTTAGTGACGGAGTGATCAGGATTCAGCATGACGGCCTGCTTTCTAATGCTAGTGCACCGGAGCATTATAAACATCAGCATATTGTTTCTTTTGTCTAAACTTGTGGAGCTGTTGATCCAGTTGGACGTGGATCTGGATCAGTTTCATTTCACTTTTGAGAAACAAACAGGGCAAGGAGAGAAGGAAGACAGACATCTGAGCAGCTAAAGCCCTAGTCATGTGTAAAAAAACCAAACTGGTGGCGACATCATCATAATCAGATAAACTTCATGAAACAGCTGGATGCTCATGATCCAGTTCTCCCCAAACACGCCGAGGTCAGGCTGAGGTCACGTCCTTGTCTGTGTTTCAGAATCTCTGGTTGTGTGTTGTGTGTTTGTACAGTTGTGTGTTTGTGTCGTTGTCCGGAGGCTGCAGTGTAAATCTCCGGATGTGCAGAGCGAGCGGAGGGATTCCTGTTCACTCGAGCGTATGAGCTGTGTTTTTGGGGAAGTCTGGATCATGCGTGGGCTGGTTGTACGTGGGGGCTCCGGGGGGTCGGCGGTGTGTGTGTGTGTGTGTCCTAAATCCTGCAGCAGAAAGTCTCTCCTCCCCCCCACACACACACACACCACGCTGCACAAACCTAAACCTCAGCTCCGCTCTGTTAGAGCAGCTGCATTATTGAACAAAGCTAAAGTGAAAGTGATGAATCTGAAGCAGAAAAGAGCTGGAATCAGTGAGAATAAAAATAAATGTTGCTTAAATTATATAAGACGCAATTAACAGTCGACGTCTTCATCTGCAGCATGAGTTTTAACCACGTAATCAGACTTTTTTCTTCTGTATAAAAAGAAGACCCAATGAAGCCTCGTTTACAACACAAAGTTCCCCAGAAAACCGTCACAGTCGTATCGTTTTGTGCTCACAGTTCATATGGTGTCGTGGCGAGCTAATCTTCCTTTACATGGAAACACAGATAGACCGAAAATGTAATTCTTCTGGGGGTGGTGCAATTGTGCTAGGACTCAATTACCAGGTTTACAAGTTCTTCAGATCAATAAAATGGCGAAGGAAGCAACAAGGACCAGTGCACGAGGAAAAAGGGAGGATCGCTCGAAACAAACACAAAGCACCGAGGACCAGAGCACAGGGAAGACGCAGATCGCTGAGAGTTGGACACAAACACAGGGACGACAGCGCGCTTTTACCGGTGCAGAAACTTGAACAGCTGTCCTGCGCGTTCACGCTTGAATAATAGGCCTACTTGTTGTGGGAACGCTTCAAACTTTATTTTGTGTCTCCTCTGCAATATGTAACAATTGCTGGACACTGTTGGCTTAACTTGTGAGACTTTATGAGAATGTTTTTTCCTGTTTACACTGCAGAGCTTCCACTGAACCAGCCCCTGAAGCTACCTCTTGAATCATATCCAGAGAAACACAGATTCAATGAACACGGAGCTCGTTGTCGTGTAAAAGAGAAGCTTATCTGTACAGTAGTTTAGTCAGAACAATAAAGATAAATTGTGAACGCTTCCAGGATCTGCAAGCAATTAGGTGCTCTTCTGGGATGAGGCCATGCAAGGTTAGAGATAAATAAACTGATAAGCTAATGAACATTTACCCTATGAATATCGATAAATATAGTCTGATATTGATCCTCCCTTCACTGCCTGGTCTTTGAGTCACAGACGCAGCTGCAAACTCAAACCAAAGCAGCCTCATATTCTGTTTATTTATGCAAAATTAAAGACTTTTTTATGATTGTCCATTTCTCTGTTCATCTGTGTTTTGTAGTGAGTGTGGAGAGTGTTGGCCTGACTCCAGACTCCACACCTGAACCATCCACACACACACACCTGAACCATCCACACACACACCTGAACCATCCACACACACCTGAACCATCCACACACATACAGATCTGATCATATACGCACACACAAACATCTGCCCAAACACATCTGCTGCTGTCTGTGTTTGTAAAGAGGGTGTATTTACAGACTCACCGTCCACTGAGCAGGAAACCGGCCACAACAGCCACGACCAGAAGAGCCAGAGTCACAGCTACAGCCACGACAGACGCCTGGGCGCGCTCACTCGACGCTGTCACTGTGAACAGAACAAGCGTACACACAGTTAGAGGCCTGGGCGCGCTCACTGGAGCCGTCACTGTGAATACATACGCACGTACAGTTAAACATTCTTAGTCTTTCTTTCCCAGGACTGGTGAGTTTGGTCATGTTCACACTGTAGACAGCGGCGGAGCCAGAGGGGTAGCCAGGGTGGCCAGTGCTACCCCTAGGATTGCCTGGCCACCCCGTGGCCACCCTCTAAAGACGGCAACATGAATATATTTTTATTGTAAGTGTTAGGTGAACTTTAGCGCTGAAAACTTTCATTTCCCAGCGCCTGTGAACGCACCCTGAAGCTACGTCAGTGCTACAGCGGCACTGCTAGCTTTCTTTTCATTTCATTTGCTGAAGAGACACGTGAGGCTTGTTTGTGATGTGGTTCGAAACCCATTTTCACATCCCGAATTGCACCCGCCACGAAGACCCGGCCTGAGTCTCTAGATAGCCTCGCTATTTACATGGCATTGTACACGCCTCTCAGGGATCGCATGTGGCCACCTGCAGCTGGCGAGATGGACGTTTTGGCTAAAACCAGGACTGAGCAGAGCTGCCAAACTGGAGCAGAGCGGATCGGTGCGCGCAGAGTTGGGATGTGTGTGCGGGAGACGAGAGAAGGAGAGGACACGAGGAGGTGGAGTTGTCTCATCAGCATTACACCCAACAACAATGTAAGTACAACAGACGCGGCTAAAACACTTGTTCAACAAACTTTCTGAATGACTGCGATGTGAGGGAGTGACCGTGAAGCGCGGGTCACTCGCAGGTTCTGTTGCCGAACGGGTTGTTCTGAGCCTCGGAGGCTCGTATTTTGCACGAAAGTGCAGAGTGTGTTGTTCGTACCTGGACCGGTGTTCTGTCGGGGCTGGACACACAGACAGGACGTTGGTGCAGGGGCAGAAGAGTCACATCACAGCTTCAGTTGCGAGAGCGCCTGTCTTTAGTTTCTTCATATGCAGTAATATAGTCCATGAGCGTAAATGCCCTGTCTCCGGTTTGAAAAAAGCCTCAAACGCTTTCATTGTTTACAAAGTTAAGTCTCGCTAAGTTCAGTGTACACATCCTGCCGCTGCTCTGACAAATAAAAGCTGTGTAATTCACAGCAGCAGAGAGACACTTATTGTGAAAGAGCACGACAGAAACACTCTTCCTCTGTCCAAACGAACCGAGAGTCAGCAGCAGAGGAGCTGATAGACGATGTGAATTACAGCATTAGAAAAACAATAGTCAAATCTCTAAGCAGCATAGGTTAGTTAACCTAGTTTCATTTATAAATTCCCATAATAATGTTAAGCATTCTTTTATGAATAGGCCTAGAATTAGAATCAGAAAATCTTAGTAGTGAACAATAATGATAACAATAACAATATTGTGCTACAATAATAAAAGTGCCATAGGTCCTAATTGTCAACGAGAAACTGTTGTCACTCCACCTACCTGGTAAAATATTTAATGAATAAATAAATAAATAAGCCAGTACATAGTGAAAGAAAGCAGCCAAAAATATGTGCAAGAATACAATAAATGGCTCAAGCACAACATTCCTAGAGTAAAATCAGATCTGTTCTTACAGATGCACTGTGTAACTTTTTGAAAAAAAAAAAAAAAAAGAACTTTAACAAATGCCTTTCATTGTTAAATAGTTACTAAATGAATAATAATATTAAAAAAAATGTTTTCATATTAAGTTTACTTGTATTGCCACAAAATTGGCCTGTAGGAGCCTGTTTTTGTATGTTTCATAGAAAAAGATGTTCTACAGAAAAATGTTTGTCCTAGAATATGATTTCCAAGGAAAGATGTCCAATGAAACAATGCATATTGCATTATTTCCTTTTTACAGCAAAACTGTTACATGAAACAATACAGTTGTTCTGTATATGTCTCCATTTAACAAAACATTGTGATGCCCATGTTAAACAGATAAAACTGGCTGTAATCTGGCTTTCTTCTTATAAAGACAGTATGAAGAGAAAGTCATGTTGCGTGTGAAAACAATATATGGATGTCATTATTGTGGACCCCTTTGAAAAATCCTTGCCACCCCCTGGCCACCCCTTGCTTAAAAGTCTGGCTCCGCCACTGACTGTAGATACATTCAGGTGTTGTGTGTGTGATGCTATGCACCAGTCACACACATTACTCAAGCCTTGACACAGTGAAAACTGCACTGCTGAGCGTCACTAGTTAAGCTGTTGTAAATAAATAACACAAGAAAGGAGTACACCTACACACATAACGGGACAGTCCATGTTATAGTCATTTCTGTTATTTCCTATAAACGCACACACAGGGTACACGCCCATGAGCCAGTGCTTTACTCTGCACCTCAATCCAGCTTTTGTTGGTTTGTCCCCACAGGCATCATTATCCTGATGCGTGAGCCAGTTTCATTTCACTTTGTGGAAATCATCTGAAACGCATCATTGAGGTTTGTTCGCTTCACAAGAGAGGACTTTTTAAAATTTAGCTAATCAGTGCTTTTTGGTCGTTTTGGTTCATCCAGGAAGTTGAGCATAAACATGTGTTTCAGTGATTGTTGACATTTTTCTGTGGTACATTTGCAAATTAAAAGCTACAATATCATTCTAAGTGAATATTTGACACCAGGTCAAAGGAGGAGAACTTACAGTCTGTTCCTAACTCGGGTTAGTTCTGGCAAACACACGACTCTGCTAATGCTCCCTGATTGGACGACTGTACTTCCTGCTGTTTTAGAACCTGTGACACCTGACCTGGATCTGGAGTCAAATGAAACTGAGTAGAGGCACTACGTGGCGCCAATTTGGTTATTAGCCAGCAGTTTGCACTTGTGTAACTAAAATCACTTTTTTTGTCACTCTGATCTTTTTTTTCATCCAACCACGGCTTGTTAAAATATTGTGTGTTGTGGCATTCAGTGCAGTGTTGATGAAAGTGACGCTGCAGTTTGGTGTGAGTCGGCCTTTAGAATGTTTAAAAAGTGATTTTTTTATAATGAGCTTTGACACACATATTTGGTCCAAGCTGCTGACTACAGACACAGACAAAAACGTTTTCTCAGCAGAGCTCTCTCAGAGAAACATCTGCTTTAGGCTTTAGACTTGATCAGGACTGGATCTGGAGCTACAACCTTTTTGCTGTGAGATAGTACTGTACACTCCAATAATCTGTTCTGTAAAGTGTTGTCATGTTTCATTGATAAACAGGCTAGACTTTAGTGTGGAATAAAACTCTTCCCTGTCCCTCTACAGTTCAGAGACACTCACAGTAAGGGCTGGTCTGGAACTCAAAGCGTCGACTAAAAGCTCCGTAACCGGCTGAAGTCTCGCTCGCACCTGGAAACACAAATATACCACAATTATGACTCTTTTTGTTGTTCAAACATGTGTTAAAGGTGCACTGTGTAACTTAATGGGTTCAATACAGATGGAAGATAAAAACCATTCTTCAGAACATTCTTACTGGGGATTAATAAGTTTTATGTCATAATGTGAAATAATAAAGCTGAAGGAGCTGCTTTTCTATAAAAATAAACAGAAGGAGGCTCCTCTTGACCAACTAATAGTTCACTCTGTGGTCATGCAAGTCTGCTCAGAGAAAACCCACACATTTGTGATATTTTAGTGTCACAAAGACAACTAAACCTTTGGCCAAAAAGTTGCTCCTTTAAGTTTTTTTGACGTTCAAAAAAAATCATTACATTTCAACCTGATTTTCAGGTTTGATTGCTCCATAAACCTTCACGTGCTATTTTGTCTTAAATAATCCAAATGCCATTTTGAGAAAATGGGTTTTACAACTTCCCACAGAACTCTACAAATAAAGTGACTTAAATGAAATAAAACATCTTTAGGAACAGATTAAGAATATTGTCTGTAAGATAATGCCACATTCTTTTTTTCTCCCTTTAACCAACAGGAAACATCTTAAACTGTAAAAGTAAATACTGTGTCATGTTTAGTTCTGTTTTCATTCCCAAAGACACACATTATTAGAGCTGTCCGTGTTGAGTTTTACCTGGAAGATGTAAAGCGCCGATGGTTTGAGTCCCTCCACCGTCATCTCCGTCTCTTTGGACTTGATGATGGTGTAGCTGGAGTCTTGTTCCTGCAGAGAGACAAGTTTTTATCGTTCATACACCTGAGGCTGGGACGTTTGTGTGTGTGGTCTGCGCGTGAGTGTGGCGTCTGCGTCGTGTGCGCTGCGCGTGAGTGTGTGCGTCTGCGTCGTGTGCGTCTGCGGTGAGTGTGTGCGTCTCCGTCTCTTTGGACTTGATGATGGTGTAGCTGGAGTCTTGTTCCTGCAGAGAGACCGGGTTTTATCATTCATGCACCTGAGGCTGGGACGTTTGTATGTGTCTGCGTCTGTGCGTGAGTGTGGTGCGTCGTGTGTGTCTGCGTTGTGTGCGTCTGCGTCTCTTTGGACTTGATGATGGTGTAGCTGGAGTCTTGTTCTGCAGAGAGCGGTTTTATCATTCATGCACCTGAGGCTGGGACGTTTGTGTGTCTGCGCTGTGTCTGCGTCTGTGCGTCTGCGTCGTGTGTCTGCTGTGCGTGAGTGTGTGTGTGCGTCGTGTGCGTCTGCGCGTGAGTGTGTGCGTCTCCGTCTCTTTGGACTTGATGATGGTGTAGCTGGAGTCTTGTTCCTGCAGAGAGACGGGGTTTTATCATTCATTACACCTGAGGCTGGGACGTCTGCGCTTGTGTGTGTGTCTCGTGAGTCTGTGTCGTGTGTGTGTGCGTCTGCGCGGATCGTCTTCCTCGCTCCGACCGCAGAACCTTTAAACTCTGCTCCATTAGCCCGGAGCCATTAGACAAACACTGACCACAGACACTCTTCTGCTCTGGACACTTTCAGTCTGACCTTCGTCCGAAAAAGAAACGCAACACATCAACATTCTGAGGTTAACAAAGGATCAGGAACTGCTGCGTCAAATCGAATAGTCCTGTTATTTTAAATCAGGCACAAAGTCACAGCCTGATTCTAAAAACACATTTCTCCTTTGGCTTTAACACAGTCTGAGTTTTAATGTTTATTATACAGTTTATTTTTAAAATGTTTTATGATCATTTGTGTGTGTCCTGCGTTCACCTTCTCGAAGTACTTGATCTCGTACTCCAGGATGATTCCGTTGGGACGGTCCGGCTCGGCCCAGGACAGAGAGATGCTGCTTTTGCCCGTGTGGCCTTTCCTCACCACGCTGACCACAGACGGAGCTGAAACACACAGACAGAGACATGGTAACACTGGGAGAACATGCAAACTCCAGCCACAGAGAGCAGGACGTGGGAGATCTGACCTGGGATTCAGCCCCAGAGGACACAACCACCAGACTGGTAAAGTAAAAAGTAACAACCGTCTGTAAAAGAAAATCCTGTTAGACTCGTCCTGTTTCCGTCTTTAACATCCTGATATCTGTGATTAAACAGAGGAGAGCGTAAAACACAGCAGGAAACGACTCAGACACATCTCATCATGTTGTTTATGAAATATTAAATGATGTTTGTGTCACAGAAACGACAGAAACAGAAACATCTAGAACATCTAGAACATGAGTTTGAGGTTTGTTGTAATAATAATCCTGCATTATTCAGAGTTTTGGGTTAAAATCCTGTTGTTTTAATAAAACAGACACAACAACAGAAGCTGTGTTCAACATGAATAAGACTGGTTTAGAATGAGGACGACTTGGTTGGTTTTTGGCTAAAACTCAGTGACTTTATAAAGATCAAAGGTCCAAATAAACTGCTCATGATCCTTTGAACGAATGTTTTTAGTGTTCTGTTACAGCCCCAGTGTCAATAAAACCTCTGATGAACTGAAACACAGCTAATTACATAAGGTTTGTCATAATATGTTCTTGGTGGAGAATTCTGACGATGGCATCTGACAGGTTGGACCATATTTTTAGTAAAACACAGTGATTAACTTGGTGGTTTTTACGAGGTTTGTAGTTGTATTTTGACTAGAAAATCTGATCTACTGCATGTGGAGGAGAATCCACAAATGTGTGAAACTTGAGCCTTTTTTGGAGGGAAAGAGTCTGTGCTTTTCTCTTGACTATTTGCAAAAAAGCTGCTTTACTTCTGCCGGTTCAGATTTCCAGTCAGATTCAGATATTACCTGAACGTCGAGCGGTCTTTCAGCGACTGATCATGTGAACTAGAACTCAAAATGGGAAACGTATGTACCAACACTTTCTGCTCTTTTAGTTTAATCACAGTTTTGTCACACGTCATTTAAGATTTATTTTGTCCTGATCATACACCGCCGACAGAGTTTGGTTTGAAAAGTGTGATCAGAAGAGTTTTTCCTTCAGTCGGACGATAAAGAACGTGTCTCCTTCTCTGCTGCTGTAACTCAAACTGTTCAGACCAAGTCTCAGCGGGACGATTGAGCCGAGCCTGACACGTAAAGAGCTTTTAACCAGCTTTTAAAACGCTCCCCTGGGCCCTGCTCTCCCCCCTCAGCCCATCGCCTCCTCCTGATCACCCTCCCACACACACACACACAACTCTCACTGTCTCTCCCTCCTCACCCCCTCGATCTCCTCTCCTCTGTGTTTGAGTTCTCTGTGGGGGAGGAATCACAGAAACACGATCCTGGAGTGTGTTATCGGCGACATCTTAAAAGCCCGAAAGCAGACACCCAATCAGAGTCAGCGCTACAGCCGCCCCGACAGCCAATCACAGAGCAACCGCGCAGTGACCAGAACAGAGCCTTTTTCCCAGCAGTTTCACAGAAACAGAACACCACCCAGGCTACGTTTAACCATCAGAGACTCGCAGCCTGAACCGAGCTGAAAGTGAAGGAAAAACTCTGGACCGAACCAGGACATAAATACTGAGTAACAAAGATTATGTTCAAACTATATCTGCTGAAGTCCAGAGGCCAAACCAAGTGCTCACCATCACTCAGACAAACAGTGGATCCAGAGCTTGTACTACGAACATCACTGAACTTATCCTGGACAAGTTTCTCTAACCCGGGGTTGACTAAACCAGATATGAGCTCTGGATAAAACTGTCCTACGAAACAAGTTCACAAACTGGATCTGTTAACTCTGGATTTTTTCAATGAAGTCGTGTCACAGAGCAGAGGGCGGGGCTAACGCAAACTGACCAATCAGAACACCCGAGCTGCAGACTTCAAACGTGAGGAAACGTCAATCATGAAGTGAAATATACGAGTGTTAAATCTAAGAAGGAAACACTGCAGCTTCAAATGAAGTCTGAGCTTAATCAGCCAATCACAGACACAGAAGTTACACTGCAGAGTTCATTTAAATGTCCTGCATGGGAACAACAGACTAAAACACAAATGTACAGACATCACAAACATTTAAGAGATAGAGCGCTTAGGCCTTGTCCACACATAGCCGGGGTATCTGATAAAACGAACATTTTTTTCTACGATTCGCCCTGTCATCCACACTAAAACGTAGGATTCCCTCATATAAAACGGAGCTTTGTTAAAACTCCGACCAAAGTGAAGATTTGGCCAAAACTCCAGCTTTGCGTTTGAGTGTGGATGTGAATAACCGGCGTTTTACGTTTTTATACGTCACTAACTGGCAACATTTGCATAAACATCACACACGTGGCCTTGTTTAGAGCCGTGATCAGGAGCACATTTATGCGGGTTTGTGTGGATGTGATTTTCTTTAAAACAGTTATGTGTGGACACAAGAGTTTTTATAAAACGGAGGACAGCAGATATGCGTTTGTAAAAATACCCGCCTACGTGTGTACATGGTCTTAGTCTGATGAGCTGTGTCTTTAGTTCAGACAAGTCTTTTGTCTGAAAGATCCAAAAGTTCAGACATTCAATATTTCTGAGAATGACAGAGTTTATTAATACTGATATGAAGTGATCAGTTTTGTAAGACCGCCAGGCAGTTTAACCCAGAACTTACCTCACTAAACCCCAGATCTAGCTTCGCAGTACAGGACTCTGTAAAGCAGCCAAAACTGTGACTCCTAAATTCAGGAGACCCCAGAGCCAGAACACAAGTCCTCGTAACGTAATGGGTGACATAAAAAATGACACTGAGCAAAGGTAAATTGCATTCACGCACTCATATGTTACTTTTGTAATCAGACTGTTCACTGTCTTGGTAGTGAAGCTTTCATGTTAACACTCACCACTTCTTCACAACAGCCCGACACAAATTAAAAGTGCGTGTGTCTAAAGTCCAGCTCTGGTGAATGCAGCAGCAGTGGAAACAGCACAGGGCCGTACCGTTCCGATCCACGACCCGAGCCGATAGAAACAGGGCTTGTGTGTGACGCTCTGAACATGACACAAACTGATTATCTGAGTGTCACTTGTGTAATATTCAGCCTTTTCTCTCTAGCGTAGTGAAAGAATAGAGCGAGATGAAAGTCTGAGTCCCACATGTGTCCTTCAGGATCTGTTCTTTCTCTGACACGTCGCATCGGTAAAAGTTCTTTGTGGTTTGTCAGTGACTCTCTGGTGTAAATGTGTAAAAGAACTGTTGATGCTTCCATTAGACACAAACTCTTTCCACCTCCAGCAGCAGCAGCACTTCTTCTCTTTGGAAAACTTTCTCTAAACACACTTAACACCTCCACACATCTCTCTCTCTCTCTCTTTAAAACACTCACATATTCACAGTTTAAAGACACTAATACAGTCATCACTGCTTTAGCATCATCTCCTGTCATCTCTTCTCTCCTCTCTCTCTCTGTTTCTCCCCTGTCTCTCCTTCTCTCTCTCTCTCTCTTCTCTCTCTCTCTCCGTTTTCTCCCCCTGTCTCTCCTCTCTTCCTCTCATCTCTCTCTCTCTTCTCTCTCCTCTGTTCTCTCACTCGTCTCCTTAACTCTTGCTTGTCCCCTTTTCTCTTTCTCTTTCCTACTTCCCCCGTCCCATCCTTTCTCTGTCTCTCAATCTTTCCCCTTCCCTTCCACTTTCTTTTCTCTCTCTTCTCTCCCCTTTCAATTTTTTTCTTCTCTCTCCCTCTGTCTCTCTCTCCTCTCTCGCTCTTACCTCTACCTCCATCTCCTCTCTCTATTTTCTCTTCCTTCTCTCCTCCTCCTCTCCCTCTCTCTCTCTCTCTCTCTGACACCTCTCGCTCGTCCCTCTCAGTCTCTAAACAAAAGCTTCCTTTCAAAACTCTGACAGACTGAAGATGTTCTCCTGCTGCGACGGAGACGGAGGTGAAGAAAAGAGAGAGAGGGTGACAGAGAGAGAGAGAGAGAGAGAGAGAGAGAGAGAGAGGAGGGAGAGGGAGGGAGGAGGTGTCCAACGTGAAGACAAAGTGAGAGAGAGAGAGAGAGAGAGCTGACAGCAGTAACAGTCTGGATTTAGAAAAGCTTTAACACTTTTTAAACTTTGTGTTGTTTCTGATAAAAAAGAACAACAGCACATTTTGACTTCTGCATAAAGACAGAAGGAGGTTTTAACTTTGTTTCTATAATATTATGCATGTTTATGATTTTCTAGCTCCAGAAAGTCGCATTCTGTCTTTTTTAATCCAACACTGAGAGGTCACATGTTCTCCAAACTCACTCAGACTAAAACCACTGCAGTGATTCTCCACGGTTTTTAAAGATTCATTCATGTTGTGGATCTCAGCGAATTCCACAAAAGGACTGGATGGAATGAGAAAGAACTTTCCACAGGTGTGAGGCAAACAGGAAGTAGCCCACAACATGGGACAGATTAAACATGTACATCCAGAGCTGTTGTAGTTGCAAAGCCAAATATCCAGCGTAAAACTCTCACCACGGCCAGAGAGGCAGTTCAGGTCCTGTTTACACTTCCATAACAGCTTTCAGTAGAAGAGTAGTAGCTTTCGGTCCGGCAGCTCATTCTCCCTCCAAGTCTCAACTACAGACCTGCATCGGGCGAGAATTCCCTGGGACCGTGAGCAAACCCTCGGGATCGGGCGGTTTTAACGTTGCCTCGGGCGGGAGCGGGCGGTCAGGATAAACACTTCAGGTCCCGAACGTACTCACACTCTCTCCGCTGTCTTAAAAAGATTACGTAGCAAGAAAGAAATACTGCTTTGTGCTGCTGCTGTTCAACAGAGAGACGCACGGACACCTGTGAGGTTCAGACACTCACGGCCGAGCAGAGCTGTGTTTATACATGTACAGACCTGGAGACTCCTGCACCACACTCACACTGTAGACACGAAAATAACAGCACAGACAGTGTTGTTTCTGTCTGATCACTAGAGGATTATTGTTCTTGTGACCATGATCACAAGCACTGGGTATTCAGATTCATATACCATTCCCTTAACCTGGCCAGCCAGATGGTTTATCTCGCGATATTTGTGAATTCACAAACACGAGATAAACCATCTGGCCTTCCTGCCGCCCGATTGGTTTGGGAGTCCGAATTAGCGGTGTTTCGGAGGTGTAAAGACGGCTGTTAAGCGCCTCGGTGCTAACCCTACCCTACATTCAAGCTGAACAAAGATGGCGACTCTAGTGGATGTATGTGTTTCTCCTGCTTTTGATGCGGTTTTAGCAGAAATACGGAGTAATTTCTTTTTGAAAGAAGAGCAGTATGTGTAATGCGTACTTGTAAGGTAGACCCCACACCCAATCAGCTCGAAGTATTTCACTAAACGCCCCGCCTTTTCTCGAACGTTTTCAGTGAGTCAAGTCCCAGATGGATATAGTGAGAACTCAGATAGGAGTTCAACACAGATCCATCTGGACTGAGCCAGGTTACCATTCCCTAGTATAGCGTGAGTCCTTGCACCAGCAGCAGCTGCAGCACGGGCGTAAACCTTCCCAGAGGAATGAATGAAGGACTGACTTTTACACATGGAGTTTGGGCAAGTAAAGTGTTTGTTTAGCAGAAACTGGAGGTGTGAGGAGCTTTGTATTTCAGGTCGGAAATACACAGACATCATGGCTTTATGATTGAATGTGTCAAATAAACATAATCACCTTGTTACAGATTATTTAGGCTGGTGCCTAATCATTTAAAACTAGATGCAGAGTTTATTCATTTGTGTCCATGTTGTTATGTTCATGTTGTTTTACCCTGGGGCCGCCACGCAACCTCCGTGTCACCAAAAAAAAAAAAAAAAGGGCCTGAGCTGAAGTGAGAGAGACGAGCAGAGGCGAGAGAAACACTTCTGAACCAAAATCTGAAAAAAACATTTTCCGACTTTCTTTTTTATTTTGAAAAACGTTTTTGGTTTTCCCATTTCAAAATGAAACTCAAATGTCCAGTTGGTCCATGGACCTGTCTCCTGTCCGTCCTCTATTTAAATAAAACATTTTAATAAATCCTTCTGTTTATGACTGGACTCATATTGTATTATTTGATATAATCTGGACATGTTGCATTATAAAAGCAGAATAATAGATACGTGTGTGTTTGGGAGCAGAGGCCCATCTCGATAAAGAAAAGTCACATTCAGAGGCTTTTATAAAGAGAAAGAGATGAGTCTGGAGGCGGTTTGTTCATTTGTCTGAGGTGGAGAGGTGAGATGTTTCAGAGATAAAAACACAAGAATCTGACAGCTCCATCGGCTCGATCAATACAGCCAGTAATATCAGCTTTATTATCATGTATCTATAAACCTGCAGCAGCGACAGAGGCTCAGACACCAGACAGATCGCTTTATTAAAGTCAGAATCCTCCCGACAAAGAGCTTTTTTGTGAGAAGAACACGTCTGCAGGATCCGTTTCATCTGCTGTTTGAGATTATCTATGTTACAGACGCAGAAAAGGTTGTGTTTATTTTTGTCATGCAGAAGAAAATATGTATTCACCTCAGAAAACACCAGTTCTAGAGCAGTGCTTCCAACCAGGGCCCGGGGACTTACGAAAGACTTGGAATGAGCTCAGACTTTAAAATAAAGTGACATGGTATATTGTTACAACACTTTACAGATTACACTATTCCCGTTGGATACTTATTTCTTAAACCCAAAACTCACGTTGCAGCAGGAATGGAATATGAGGTTAATGCTCAGCATCACAGCAAGAAGTCCTGGGTTCAACTCCCAGGCGCACTGAGTCTTTCTATGTGGAGTTTGCATCCTCGTGTCTGTGTAGGTTTCATCTGGGTACTTCGGTTTCCTCCTACAACTACAAACATGTCCAATGTGCCTCCCTGGACTACAGATGGAAATGAGCTGTAATCTGGTTTAAACACTCTGCCTTTGTGCCTAATGTAAGTGTTCATTATCCTTAATAAACATAACTACTGCTCGAGCCTTTGATAGGTTTGTATTGTTCCAACAAAATTTCCAACTAGCTCTGAATCAGAATTAAACAAAAACTCGACCAGCCAAGAGCAAGAATTAAATATGTATATTTGCAACTTTGGGGGATGAGTTAAGGACTGGATCTGATCTTTGGGGAGCCAGATTAGCCCCCAGGCCTTAAGTTGAATAGGCCTGGGTTAGAGAGTACTCGGGGTGTGAGACAACATTTACTCTGGACAAAAGGTTAGAATCACTGTTCTAGAAGATGAGCAGAAGCTATACCAGCGCCTCACATGTTTGTGAAACGTTCCTGTCCAGTGGAACATGATCTCACAGGAACATTGGGTCTGTGCTTGGACTGTGAGTGAGGAGTGTTTTTTAAGAGCTGATTCACACTGGAAAGTCCACACAAAGGTCTGGACTTAGAACATAAAGAGTTCTATTATTTTGAGTTTGGTTTCTCTGCCTCTAGAACGTCTGGACTGACAAACTACAGTCCAGCTGTTTGGTCCAGATCATGGACCAAATCAAACTGAAAGTCTTGAAGTCTGGATCAAGGGCAATCAAGCAGGTTTATTTGAAAATTACCAAAAACACATATGATCCTATTTAAGCAAAAATACATTTAAGGAACGCCCCTGAAGCTGTTTGTAGTTTATAAATGGGGCTCAGATAAGTTCACATCCACAGCTCTGGGAAGATCAACATCAAGAAGGGATGTTCATGGTTAACCGATTAACCAGTTAACCGTGACTAATGCCTTGACCGAGTGAGACGTCTTTCACCGGTTAACTGAGAAATATTCAATTGCTCAGCAGATGGCGCCAACTGTCCCTGAACAGCTCTGGCGTTTGTCAGAGAAGTAAAAAAGATCATTAAAACTATAAAAACACTGTTTATCTCATAAGGACTGAGCAAACCTGTGACACTGCAGTGTTTATGAACTAATATCAGTCATGCAGGATTAATTCACTTGGATTTTATGTTGGTAAAGAAAACAGACTGGGCTAGCTTGCCTGGGAAACTATTGATGTTTTTATTGTTCAAGACAAGCTAAGGTAAGCAGCTAAAGTTAGCATCAACTTCAACTTGACTCCTGACAGTAGTTTTGTTAAATACATACAAAAGTGCATTAAAACAGTGTTCAGCCGAGTTGTGCCCAGTTTAAAGGCCTGTAGCTGTCTCTCTGCTCTGAGTTTCACTCTCGTATCTGCTGTGTCCAATTATAACACGTCCAGTGACAATAACAGCAATAAAAAAGTACCGCCTTAACGTGTTCGGTTAACCCATTATTGACCGTGAAGAGCTCCAACTAACGGTTAAAGACGTTTTTGAAAACATGCATCCCTAACATCAAGTATTGGTTTATTGATACTGACTGATTACAGTGTTCAATCCTTTAAAATCTGGGATTTCTGCAGGTGAATACATTCATTTGTGTTAAAATACATAAACAGTGTCATTTTAGCTGCTCTCAACCTGATTGAAATAACATGTGTCTATAGAATGTATTTCATTTCATTTCATTTCATGTGAAAGAAACCTATTGAAAAGTCTTCATACATTCAAAGTTGAACCAGTTTTGAGCTTTGATAAAACACAACACCAAAGACTGTGGTCACTGTTGTTCTCTTAGGGCATTTATGAATATTAAACTGTTTATCCTCCAGCCTGAGCACAGTCTGGTACATTCACATTGTCTCTTCTCATCTTAAACCTGAACAATTCTATTTTCTTTCTTTGATTAGACCAAACACAGCTCCTCCTCTGTCTTTACACTCCACCGACACTAACTCTGCCTTTCACACAAACCACTCTCCAACGTCTAGAACTTTATCTAAACAAAAGAACAGACACACTTAGTCTAATGAGCCGTGAACCGCAGCTTCACCTTTCGTCTGATTAAAGAGGAAACACCATGTACACTTATGCTGCGTTTAATCTGGACGTGTAATGAGCAGAAACACAAAGACAAAAGAGCAACAAGGC
Source organism: Mugilogobius chulae (assembly GCA_038363315.1). Taxonomy (NCBI): domain Eukaryota; kingdom Metazoa; phylum Chordata; class Actinopteri; order Gobiiformes; family Gobiidae; genus Mugilogobius; species Mugilogobius chulae. The sequence continues at coordinate 7,278,837 of CM076409.1, forward strand.
CTGGAACATGTGGAGAAGATATACGAACATGATTAGATTTAAGATGGGACTGAGCATTCTGCAAGTTTTCACCAGTTTGAGGTTTAAAATTATGAAGAAACTCTCCTTACGTCCAACTCAAACCTTTATTAAGTTGTTTCTAGTTATTAAACTTTTCATAAACGTAGCAATAACCTGACTGTACCTGTAGAATATTGTTATGAATATGAATGCTGGGCGTACAAGAGTCTGGCCTAAGTCTTCGGTCAGAAAGACTGCAGCAGATCCAGGGGTTGAATAATGTAGTTTAATGAGCAATAAGGCACAGTACAGGGACGTTGAATGATAAAAAGTGTGTTTGTGTGTGGTTATCTACAATAAAACAGAAATGAATATATAATTAGAAATAATACAAGTAATAAATTAAACATGCATAAAACAACCAATGTAACATACTCTAATTGAATAAGTGCAAATTAAAATATAATAGTGAACAACAACAAGATTCATAAAGAAAATATGCTCAAATTAGGTGTTAAATGCACAAATATAAATATTATTTGTAATGACCATTTATGTCCACGCGGGGGAGCCAAAGCTCAGCATATGACGTCATGCATAATTAAGAGCTCGGCCAGCGCGTGTTTAATGGCGGACAGTGGAAAATGACGACGGGACTTTTACAGGTACAGAAATGCGTCGAACGGACATAGAAAGTGCACTCAGTAATTATTAACAGACACACGAACTATTGTAAACACAATGACATGGCAGACAAATACTTACTTATGGCATTTACGCACAACAAAAGTAAAAAGGTGGAAAAGTAAGCTGCGTGTGTTTATGGCTGCCGCTCCCTCTGCGTACTGGCTACCTGCGTTCAGTGCGCATGTGCGGAGGCGGTTATGACGTGTCCTTAAGTCACACAGCTTTAGCAGGGAAATTTGCACAGTACCAGTAAAACCCGAATATGCTCATATGGTGGTCCTATGCACAGATCCCTCGTACGGGCTAAAATACAGTCGCTTGGACAATAGAGCTGTTTCACTTTCACTCTCTCTGCACAGGCTTGAACATAAGAGTTTTCCTGCCTACAAACTTACAAACGAGCTGCGAGATCTGTTTGTTTCGTAACAACGCCTGAAGAATGACGTAGGAAATGAGCAAAGAATCGTTCGCAGAGAGGTCGTAGCAGTCGTACGAGTCATCGTGACCGTAGCTTTAGTTCAAAACCGGGTACTTCTTCGGTTCTTGGAGCGCTTTAACGTTCACTTTCACTTATCTCTTTATCTGGAGAAAAAGGAGAATTGGAGAAGGCTGGATTATATTTTTAATCTGATTTCCAATACTTTTGACAGTCCTATTCTTTAGTTTTATGTCTGGACCTTTGACTTCTCATGAAAAACAAAAAATATATGTGACAACAGACCGATACAAGAGCAGAGAGATGGTTTTGATTTGATTCAGCGGCTCAGCGTCCTCGTGCTGAGACATAAAGGTTTGTAACAGCTCTGGTCTGACTTTATGGAGGCGGTTTTACGGTTCAGATCATTAGTGTGATTAAAGTTTAAACTCAGAGCAGGTCAAGTGAACCGACAGGGACAGAAACACAGGCTCTGCTGCCAGGGGCGTAGCACCAAACTCTGGGCCCCAGGTACAAACTTAGTGATGGGCCCCTAATACATGATCTTGTGTTTTAATTATTTAGTTGTCACTCATCATTTTTCTATTCATTTGGGTTTTATTTCTTTCAAGAATATTCATATACAGCCAAGTGATTTCGTTTCTGCAACCCACAGATAAATAAAATATAAATTAAATGCTTTTTAACGCTACCTTTCAAGATTTTTTATTGACATAAACGCCTAAAAACAACAAAAACATTTATGTGTTTTTTGTGTCAAAACCATTGAGTTGGAAGCACTGCCTTCACTCAAATGAAATGTGTTTGAATCTTACTCTTTTACATTTTAGCTAACGTGTTTTAAGCTAACTTGTCTAAATGAGGCCAAAATCACACTTAGAAAATCCTTGTGACATTTTGGATGTTTTATAATGTTGAAGTTATGACTTTTATTGACAATATTCAAGTTAATATCCATATTTATAACTGGTCATTTGTGCCAAACCCTGACTATTTGTTCACTGAAAACTGATAATATTATATTTGTAGCTACTGTATTTGTTAAAAAAAAATTAGTCAATTAAATTAGTCAATATTTTTTCAGTAATTTTCTTTAGCCAAAGTCTGTGTCCATGTTTCATAGGAGAGATGGAGCTCTCTGATATCACAAATAATTACATTTAGAGGAACAATGTATCTCACAAACAAATGCTTCTGGGGGCCCTTTCCTGTTCTGGGCCCTGGGGAAACTAGCCCCATTTACCCCCCCAGTTCGACACCCCTGTCTGCTGCAGGATTCTCAAACCGAGGGACGCCTTCTACAGATAAAGTTGCCTAAAGTAAGTAACTAATCACATTTTAAACCACTTACAAATCTGCTAAATAACAGCTGGTTCCTTGTTAATAAGTGTACATGATATAAAGTGTTAACCTTCCTGATTTCTGACAAGTATACAGTTCCATGTCCCTGGTGTAAGTCTGCTGCTGCTCGAGCCAGTTTGTGTGGAACATTTACTCTGTGACTCTTCAAGTCTGTGTAATCTGACCTAATCCTAATCTCCACTCGGTCCACTGACTGTTGCTTAATCCCACTCTCAGAGCAGTAAACCTGACACCAGCGCTGTAGTCTGAGCTAATCCAATCAGACCAGAGACAGATACAGACACAGACACAGACATAACAACAGATACAGACACAACACTGACTATACAGGCTTAACACTGAGAGAATGAAGACTGGAGACAGATACAGACACAGACAAAGACATAACAACGACACAACACTGAGAGAATGAAGACTGGAGACAGACACAACAGCGACAGGTCTAATGTTTACACTTGGGCCCATATTTATCAAGCACTTGCTCAGGTGCAAACAGGTTAGTTTGAGCAAAAACTGACATGTTTTTTTCACACAGACACTAAAGATGCAGAATCTGTGCTGGTGCAGATCGGTGTTATGTAATATGTTTTATGTACATCTTCAGTTTGCACCTGTAATTAGCACCTGGCTAGAAAAATCTGGACCATGGAGCGTTACATTTGCAGCAGACGAACAGCGTTTGTCGGCAGGCCTGACTCATGAAGTTGGTCGCAATCAACTCTCAGCAGCTGCAGCACATTCATGTAACTACACTTTCTGTGACTCAGACAGAAGATTCCCTGGATTAAACTTTGTGAATCAAAGATGTATATTCTTTGGGAGGCAACAAATTCACAGTCACACGTTCCATGGTCTTGTCTGGTTCTGCAGGATTTGACTGGAATAACTTATGAACTCACAGCTCTGATGGCTCTGATCCACTGTTCACACTCCTCTTACACGCTGCTTGTGTTTGGACGCTTGTTTGTTTTGTCGGCCGGCGCGTCATTACACTTTAACATAGATTTAGCATTGAGATCATTCATGTGATTGTATTATGTGTGACAGAAAGTCAAAGAAAAGTATTTAGAGCTGGGCCATCTGGAAAAAATATAATCACGATGCTGGTTTTTAGAATAATCAAGTGTTGATTTGATTTTGTTTAACCTTTTCAAAAACAAATGGAAAATGCCATTCATGAACACAAACAAAACCTTTTAATATGTGCCATTTATTACATTTTTTTATTAAACTATAGATCAGTATTCTGTCTCAAAGACTTTTCAGCCAAACAACACTTTTTTTACTGACGAAGGTTGGTTTTTGATCTTTCAATTGACCTTCGCCGAGCCCCGCCCCCCCCCCTTAGTTACTGTTGCTATGTCCGTCAAATATGACAGCGTGCCATAGACTTCAATGACAAAAAGAAGTGCACCTGTTCATGTTAGTGACTTTTTTAAAGCAATTTTTCCGCGATCTTCTCTAGATGGAGGCAGAAGAGGTTCACTGTGCAGCGGAGGATTTATTCAAAACATTAAAATACACAACGGAGGGACATAACTCCTATGCAGGCTAATGCTACTGGTCTCAAGCTAAATCAGAGAAACACATGATCTTTAACGTTTCCTCAAATACAACAAACACAGCCTTGTCCTGCTTTTTCACTGCCCGGGTAAGTTCACTTTCATATGTTAAGGTCTATTTTTCTCTATTGTAAGAATATTGTTCATTTACGAGGCTATGTTAGCGAGCTAAAGCTACCCGTGTTGGCTAAAGCTAAAGGGCTAAAGCTAAACGTAGCAGCTTAGAGCGTAACTTCTGCAGTTATATCCTCGTCGTGGTAGAACTTGGGTCTAGTTTGTGTTGTTGCCTCTAGATCTAACAACAGTAAGTCCATAGCTATAGTTAAACATTAGTTTGACCTTTGAGCAGACATTTGTTCGATATATTTATCTGTTAAACTGTTTAATCCATTGTAGCCACTGCTCCAGTTGTTTTCAGCTTTAGAAATGGAAAGAACACAACTCCTCCGGTCAATATTTCGGGGTATCTGTGTCTGATTTACATAAACCATAGACGCATCGCTTTACCATCTTGTTTGGAGCTCAAGATTTGACGGACCTTATTTACATAGCAACGGTTGCTACGATGTTTGATTGGACAAGAGCCGTTTGGGGCGGGGCTCGGCGAAAAGTCAATTCTAAACTCACCACCGGATAATATACGATTTGGTTCGATTCGATCTCTCGATAATTGTCCCAGCTCTAATTTAGTAACAAGACAACATGACATCCTCACGTTCTCACAATAATCTGAAAAACACACATTTCCACTTCTAATACTCGTTTTTCGCCTTTTCTTCATTCACTCTCTTCTCAACAATCCTTTAACCAGAGACACTTCTGAGGAAAATGGTTTTGTCTCCGACCTCCAAAACCTCGGGCAGAAGGACGATAATCTCACATTTGTTTCATTTTACTTCACTGTGGCTTCATTTCATTACAAACACATAAAACCAGCTCGTCTTTCTCTTTCCATTATTTACAGCTGTGGGGAGCAGGTCTGATCTGATGAGATACAGCACTTTAAACAGACTAAACAACACAAATTAAGCTTTCAGAGTAACTGTGAATGTATGTGCAGACCTTTACTTTATCTGGACTTTAACATCCTCACATCGTAGAAACACAGCAGACTCTCGGACACAATCTGAAGCTCGGCTGTGTTAAACGTGACTTTTCCAAAGACCAAACAAAAGCTCTTTGACGGCAGCAGCGTCTCACCACACGGACTGAAACCGGCCTAAAACTCTCCACGAGAAAACCATCATCTGGTGCCTTTGTTACTAAACTATTATGTCTGTGCCAAACTAGCTTTTCTGTGACACATTTACTGAGCAAACGAGAAACGCAGGACACATTTATCCAACTGTTTTACTGTAGAGTTGTGTAAAAATGTCAGGTTCATTAGAGGACAGATACTAAAACCTGCTCCTACTCATAAGTGCCATGAACACAGTCAAGCATCCATGTTCCGGTGTGCCCCTGTGTCACAGTTAGGTTGTAACCACAGACATTAGTGGTTCAAATTCAAATTCAAGAACTTTATTTTTCCCGTTAGGGAACTTCACTTGTGGTCCGACACCCACAAACACACTTAAAAGCATACAATACAATATAAATTTTAAAATAAAAGATTAAAAGTTAAGACAAAGAAATCAAACCAAAGATAATTAGTAAAGTCGCAACCCAGTCTCATTAAAAATACGTACTAGAATTACGTTTTTGCAAATCCAAATTCGTAATTATCTTACGTATTTTGACCCCCAAAACGTAATCTGATTACGAAATTTTAAATGTACAATTTTAACGTCTTAAATGCGTTTTTTGGCGAGCACCAAGGAGCCGAAAAAACGTTGATAATCCACGTAACACAAACGTTAATATACTACATTTTTCAATGAAGTCTTTCACTGAAATTTTACGTAATCATTTTACATTTTTCACAAACGTGACAATACACGTAAATAACAAACAAATAATTTACGTACTTTTTTACATTTTTCACAAACGTGGCAATACACGTAAATAACAACAAATAATTTACGTAATTATTTTACATTTTTCACAAACGTGGCAATACACGTAAATAACAACAAATAATTTACGTTATTATTTAACATTTTTCACAAACGTGCAATACACGTAAACAAAGACTAATCATTTACGTAATTATTTTACATTTTTCACAAACGTGACAATACACGTAAATAACAACAAATAATTTACGTAATTATTTTACATTTTTCACAAACGTGGCAATACACGTAAATAAACAATATTACGTATTATTTACATTTTTCACAAACGTGGCAATACACGTAAACAAGACTAATCATTTTACGTAATTATTTTACATTTTTCACAAACGTGGCAATTACACGTAAATAACAACAAATAATTTACGTTTTACATTTTTCACAAACGTGGCAATACACGTAGGCCTAAAGAAAGACTAATAATTTAACGTATAGCCTACATTTTACATTTTCATAAACGTGGCAGTTAGGAGTGTCTCAAACAAAATCAAATTGACCTATCATTATAGCTATATTTAACCTTATAAACAGCATTTTTCCTTCTCATAGTTCACTATGACTAGTAGGCCTAGCTATTTGTTATATATTATAAATATGCGTACAGATATGGTGCGTCCACGTACTGTACGTGGCCCGTGACACCATGCCCGTATCTCTGCTCTGATGTGCGCATCTTCGGTGAAGGGAGTTTTCGGAGGATTTCTCTAACTTACTTTTCCATACATGACCTCGTGCGCAACACTAATCCGATTTACAACTAAAATGTTTATTTTTAAGACAAAAAAATGAGATACAAATTGTAATCCGAAATGTAGTTTACATAGCCTAAACCAAAAGCAAAAAAATACATTTAAAAAGTAAATCAAACAAAACAAGCAATAATAAATCTAAACTTGAAGTTTGTAATAATAAACTATATTTAATTATTCTGAACGAACCACAAATAACTGCCAGCAAATTCAACATAAGACCCACGTAAGCCAAAAATGAAAAGAGCGTGGTGCACTGAACGAAAGTTCAGGGGTGCGTCGGGCCTTGTGCGCAATGCGAATATTACAATAGTCTATGTATTAGGGTTATGCATTAGGCTATTTACCCTGTGATTATTTTAATTTGAATTGTTGAAATGTATACAAAACTGGGAAAAGAAGTTATTCTAAGAATATGGGGCTGACGCGCAGGCCTGGCGACTAGTCTTTCTTACACAATGCAAAAACATGTTCATAAAGGCAGGTCATCTTTCCCATTTTACTTCTGCGAGAAATATGGCTGCAGTGCATTATCATGTGTGTGTTTGAAGAGGACACGTCGAAAAGAGTTCCACAGAGGGTCCACCGGGTCTTCAGGAACTCGGGTGTAGATAGTGTCCACACGCTTCTCTGTGTACCGTTGTCTTCATCCCTCAAACTGCTTTCAGCTGCCAGAAGTATCTAAAGAATGATTTCATATTTAAAATCTGGTGATATTTGCAGGCAACTGGACACATTTACATTTTGTATTAAACAATATTCATTTTAGCTGGACACCACCTGTAACAACCTGGGGAAATAATAGTCACTTAAACACGACTATTCCACTTCGCTCCCATTAAATATGATACACAACAAAAATAAAAATAAATAGATAAAACTGATTGCATAGAAGGGCACAGCAAAAAATGCTTATTCTCATCAATATTAATCTCTGGAACAATCCTCATTTGGGGTGTGGTGTGAGGCTTGGGGTCTGGCAGCCGCGCGCACCCGTTTGGGATACGGGGGATGGAACTGTGACCTCGTGTATTCAACACCCACACTTTATTTTTTACTAAATGTTCTAAAACAAAAGTTAATAAAATATCTACATTCAAATTCATAGCGCTGCAGTTGTAGAACGCAGCGCGAACTTAAGCTGTTTCAAGGCCGCTCGCTCCTCTCTCTCTCTCCCCTCTTTTACGGTACGGTGTGTCTCAGTGTTAAAATTATGGTTCGCGTTTACAAAATGCGATGCCTGTCATCTCTATCATTTAAACAAACTTGGCTAATGGAAATCTCCTGGCGAATGCATTTACGGCGCTTAACGCTTCTTTCTTCCTTCTGCGGTCCTAACGCCCGTTTTGCACTGCGGTCCTCTCTCGATCTCTTTCTCCCTCTCTCCCCTCCGTCTCCTTCTGACAGGTTCCACCATTGTCAGCTCCCAGCGAACTGTGCCCCATACCACGTAAAGCACGTACTGCCTATAAGCGCGCTCTGTCTGCTCAGAGACGGTCCGCTCTGGTGATGCCTTTACGCACGGACTGTCCGTCTTAAAGCCCTTCACCAGGCAGGAGCGTACTCTCTGGCTCATACAACTCCAGCGCGGTTTGTGGGAGACTGACGAGAAAGGCCTGGTCAGCGAGCAGGTGACTACAGGGAGTGTGTGTATAACCAGGTATTCACGTGGAATTGTGTTTCCTTCACTGTTTAAAACGCACTGATCAAAGTTCCACAGACTCGCAGTATTCAAGTCGTTGTCAGAGCGACAGGCTCCGCCCCTCACACACGCACAATTATACTGTAACTTATTTTAAACTGTGAAGAAAAAAAATCGAATAGCCTATGTTCTATTTTTTAGGGAATTAAGTATAGGCCTAATGTTTCCTTATCATATGGAAATATTAGGAAGATGTTAGTAGCTGTGCAACCCTGTCTGTATAATATAGACAGTTTGCATAAATGTGCATTTCTAGATAATGCCTTGATTTGTAATAAAATCAATTGTAAAATGAAGATCAATAGAATCGTTGGTTCACAAGTGTGCAGTGAATGTCTACACTGCAAAATTCTATGTTAGGCAAATGGCTATATTTATACCATGTCTATAAACAGTTGTCCATCTCTTCCATCTTTTATTAGATGTTTAGCATTTATTGTAATAGTTAAATCACAGTTTATTGTGATTTTAAAGTGTTTTTCATTTTTTAAGTAGCAAATTAGTTTAAAAGTGATTGTTTGCATTTTAACAAACTTTGCAAATAAAAGTTTTATTGTTAATTGTTGTAGTTCTTATCATTACCATTACATACAGATTTAAATACATCAAGGTGTGTTTTATGGCACTTAGGATTACAAAGACAATACACATTTTCTTATTGCTCAGAAAAATATTGCAGCTCACACAAATGAACATTGAAAAATGTACTATACGTCTTACATACGCAAACTTACGTCCAAGCCAAGCTAAAGGCCACTGGTCAAATGTCTGGTCGTCCACGGCGTATTTCCTCCTCGTAGGTTCGTAGGTTTTAGAACATTCCTTCTTTGATTTTTTCATCCTTTAATAACAAACAGAATATTTAGCATTTAGCCACAAAACAACAACAAAAAGCACAAACCACCAAAGATCACAACGTACACGCCATTGTATGAAATATTGCTTATAGGTTCATTATTAGGACAACGTTTACTTTGGCACACAAAGTTCAAAGACATGTAACGTTAGGGTACTCACACTTTATCCGCTGTTTGTGGCTTGTACGCGTACGTTGCATCTCCAGTATACTTCCGCGCTTACAATTTGAATTTCCCTCCAGAGACGGGTCTGTTTATCTTTTCCGCGTAACAAGCTCTGGCCTCTTACCCGTTCTGCTAAACCTAATTATCTTCCTTCCGGACCAGACTATCTAGCCTTAGAAATTTCGTCTCAGACGGCTCTAAAAAAATCATGACAGGGCTTCGCTTCTTCTTGTGACTTCTTGTATCTGCTATCTGGCAGCGGAGCAGACGCCAATGAGAGACCATGCACCTGACCTAAGCGCGTTGCATTGTGGGTGCGCGGGACAGCTCAATCAAAAATAAATACTGCGCGCTAGTTATTAGCCGCTAGCAAAGCGATATTTCGTCAAAAGGACTTTCATGTCAAGAAAAAACATGTACAATGGAAAGGAGAACACTGCAGGTCCGCACCGAGACAAAATAAATGAAAAGGCCAGAGCTTGTTACGCGGAAAAGATAAACAGACCCGTCTCTGGAGGGAAATTCAAATTGTAAGCGCGGAAGTATACTGGAGATGCAACGTACGCGTACAGCCACAAACAGCGGATAAAGTGTGAGTACCCTAACGTTACATGTCTTTGAACTTTGTGTGCCAAAGTAAACGTTGTCCTAATAATGAACCTATAAGCAATATTTCATACAATGGCGTGTACGTTGTGATCTTTGGTGGTTTGTGCTTTTTGTTGTTGTTTTGTGGCTAAATGCTAAATATTCTGTTTGTTATTAAAGGATGAAAAATCAAAGAAGGAATGTTCTAAAACCTACGAACCTACGAGGAGGAAATACGCCGTGGACGACCAGACATTTGACCAGTGGCCTTTAGCTTGGCTTGGACGTAAGTTTTGCGTATGTAAGACGTATAGTACATTTTTCAATGTTCATTTGTGTGAGCTGCAATATTTTTCTGAGCAATAAGAAAATGTGTATTGTCTTTGTAATCCTAAGTGCCATAAACACACCTTGATGTATTTAAATCTGTATGTAATGGTAATGATAAGAACTACAACAATTAACAATAAACTTTTATTTGCAAAGTTTGTTAAATGCAAACAATCACTTTTAAACTAATTTGCTACTTAAAAAATGAAAAACACTTTAAAATCACAATAAACTGTGATTTAACTATTACAAATAAAGTGCTAAACATCTAATAAAAGATGGAAGAGATGATGACATGTTTATAGACATGTATAATATAGCCATTTGCCTAACATAGAATTTTGCAGTGTAGACATTCACTGCACATTGTGAACAACGATTTCATTGACATCTCATTTTACCAATTGATTTTATTACAAATCAAGGCTTATACTAGAAATCACATTTGATGCAAACCGTCGTGTATAATATTAGAGACAGGGTTGCACAGTTACTAACATCTCTAATAGTTCCATTATAGATAAGGGAAACATCTAGGCCCTACTTAATTCCTAAAACTCTCGCTAAGCGATTTTCTCACGTTATAATAATTAACAGTATATATAATTGTGCGTGATGTGAGGGGCGGGCCTAGTCGCTCGGATCAACACCTTGTAATACTGCGGTCTGATGGAGACTTTTGATCAGTGCGTTGTTAACAGTGAAGGACACACACATATTCACCGTACGTACTCTCTGTGTTTCGTACACAACTCCTGCACCCGTGTAAGAATACTACATCTGTGAATAGCATTTATTCATTAGTAGCAGGACTTAGTTGTTCTTANTGAGTAAACTGAACAAGCAGCGACAGAGGCTCAGACACCAGACAGATCGCTTTATTAAAGTCAGAATCATCCGGACAAAGAGCTTTCACACGTTTAAACTGACTCCTGTGTGTTTGTGAGAAGAACACGCTGCAGGATCCGTTCATCTGCTGTTTGAGATTATCTATGTTACAGACGCAGAAAAGGTTGTGTTTATTTTTTGTCATGCAGAAGAAAATATGTATTCACCTCAGAAAACACCAGTTCTAGAGCAGTGCTTCCAACCAGGGGCCCGGGGACTTACGAAAGACTTGGAATGAGCTCAGACTTTAAAATAAAGTGACATGGTATATTGTTAAACATTACAGATTACACTATTCCCGTTGGATACTTATTCTTAAACCCAAACTCACGTTGCAGCAGGAATGGAATATGAAGGTTAATGCTCAGCATCACAGCAAGAAGTCCTGGGTTCAACTCCCAGGCGCACTGAGTCTTTCTATGTGGAGTTTGCATGTTCTCCTCGTGTCTGTGTAGGTTTCATCTGGGTACTTCGGTTTCCTCCTACAACTACAAACATGTCCAATGTGCCTCCCCTGACTACAGATGGAAATGAGCTGTAATCTGGTTTAAACATCTTGCCTTTGTGCCTAATGTAAGTGTTCATTATCCTTAATAAACATAACTACTGCTCGAGCCTTTGATAGGTTTGTATTGTTCCAACAAAATTTCCAAACTAGCTCTGAATCAGAATTAAACAAAAACTCGACCAGCCAAGAGCAAGAATTAAATATGTATATTTGCAAACTTTGGGGGATGAGTTAAGGACTGGATCTGATCTTTGGGGAGCCAGATTAGCCCCCAGGCCTTAAGTTGAATAGGCCTGGGTTAGAGAGTACTCGGGGTGTGAGACAACATTTACTCTGGACAAAAAGGTTAGAATCACTGTTCTAGAAGATGAGCAGAAGCTATACCAGCGCCTCACATGTTTGTGAAACGTTCCTGTCCAGTGGAACATGATCTCACAGGAACATTGGGTCTGTGCTTGGACTGTGAGGTGAGGAGTGTTTTTTTAAGAGCTGATTCACACTGGAAAGTCCACACAAAGGTCTGGACTTAGAACATAAAGAGTTCTATTATTTTGAGTTTGGTTTCTCTGCCTCTAGAACGTCTGGACTGACAAACTACAGTCCAGCTGTTTGGTCCAGATCATGGGACCAAATCAAACTGAAAAGTCTTGAAGTCTGGATCAAGGGCAATCAAGCAGGTTTATTTGAAAATTACCAAAAACACATATGATCCTATTTAAGCAAAAATACATTTAAGGAACGCCCCTGAAGCTGTTTGTAGTTTATAAATGGGGCTCAGATAAGTTCACATCCACAGCTCTGGGAAGATCAACATCAAGAAGGGATGTTCATGGTTAACCGATTAACCAGTTAACCGTGACTAATGCCTTGACCGAGTGAGACGTCTTTCACCGGTTAACTGAGAAATATTCAATTGCTCCAGCAGATGGCGCCAACTGTCCCTGAACAGCTCTGGCGTTTGTCAGAGAAGTAAAAAAGATCATTAAAACTATAAAAACACTGTTTATCTCATAAGGACTGAGCAAACCTGTGACACTGCAGTGTTTATGAACTAATATCAGTCATGCAGGATTAATTCACTTGGATTTTATGTTGGTAAAGAAAACAGACTGGCTAGCTTGCCTGGGAAACTATTGATGTTTTTACTTGTTCAAGACAAGCTAAGGTAAGCAGCTAAAGTTAGCATCAACTTCAAAACTTGACTCCTGACAGTAGTTTTGTTAAATACATACAAAAGTGCATTAAAACAGTGTTCAGCCGAGTTGTGCCCAGTTTAAAGGCCTGTAGCTGTCTCTCTGCTCTGAGTTCACTCTCGTATCTGCTGTGTCCAATTATAACACGTCCAGTGACAATAACAGCAATAAAAAAGTACCGCCTTAACGTGTTCGGTTAACCCATTATTGACCGTGAAGAGCTCCAACTAACGGTTAAAGACGTTTTTGAAAACATGCATCCCTAACATCAAGTATTGGTTTATTGATACTGACTGATTACAGTGTTCAATCCTTTAAAATCTGGGGATTTCTGCAGGTGAATACATTCATTTGTGTTTAAAATACATAAACAGTGTCATTTTAGCTGCTCTCAACCTGATTGAAATAACATGTGTCTATAGAATGTATTTCATTTCATTTCATTTCATGTGAAAGAAACCTATTGAAAAGTCTTCATACATTCAAAGTTGAACCAGTTTTGAGCTTTGATATAAAACACAACACCAAAGACTGTGGTCACTGTTGTTCTCTTAGGGCATTTATGAATATTAAACTGTTTATCCTCCAGCCTGAGCACAGTCTGGTACATTCACATTTGTCTCTTCTCATCTTAAACCTGAACAATTCTATTTTCTTTTCTTTGTTTAGACCAAACACAGCTCCTCCTCACTCCACCGACACTAACTCTGCGTCTGAGAACTTTATCTAAACAAAAGAACAGACACACTTAGTCTAATGAGCCGTGAACCGCAGCTTCACCTTTCGTCTGATTAAAGAGGAAACACCATGTACACTTATGCTGCGTTTAATCTGGACGTGTAATGAGCAGAAACACAAAGACAAAGAGCAACGAGGCCTGGAACGTGTGGAGAAGATATACGAACACGATTAGATTTAAGATGGGACTGAGCATTCTGCAAGTTTCTTCAGTTTGAGGTTTAAAATTATGAAGAAACTGACATCTCCTTACGTCCAACTCAAACCTTTATTAAGTTGTTTCTAGTTATTAAACTTTTCATAAACCGTAGCAATAACCTGACTGTACCTGTAGAATATTGTTATGAATATGAATGCTGGGCGTACAAGAGTCTGGCCTAAGTCTTCGGTCAGAAAGACTGCAGCAGATCCAGGGGTTGAATAATGTAGTTTAATGAGCAATAAGGCACAGTACAGGGACGTTGAATGATAAAAAGTGTGTTTGTGTGTGGTTATCTACAATAAAACAGAAATTAATATATAATTAGAAATAATACAAGTAATAAATTAAACATGCATAAAACAACCAATGTAACATACTCTAATTGAATAAGTGCAAATTAAAATATAATAGTGAACAACAACAAGATTCATAAAGAAAATATGCTCAAATTAGGTGTTAAATGCACAAATATAAATATTATTTGTAATGACCATTTATGTCCACGCGGGGGAGCCAAAGCTCAGCATATGACGTCATGCATAATTAAGAGCTCGGCCAGCGCGTGTTTAATGGCGGACAGTGGAAAATGACGACGGGACTTTTCCAGGTACAGAAATGCGTTGAACGGACATAGAAAGTGCACTCAGTAATTATTAACAGACACACGAACTATTGTAAACACAATGACATGGCAGACAAATACTTACTTATGGCATTTACGCACAACAAAAGTAAAAAGGTGGAAAAGTAAGCTGCGTGGTGTTTATGGCTGCCGCTCCCTCTGCGTACTGGCTACCTGCGTTCAGTGCGCATGTGCGGAGGCGGTTATGACGTGTCCTTAAAGTCACACAGCTTTAGCAGGGAAATTTGCACAGTACCAGTAAAACCCGAATATGCTCATATGGTGGTCCTACGCACAGATCCCTCGTACGGGCTAAAATACAGTCGCTTGGACAATAGAGCTGTTTCACTTTCACTCTCTCTGCACAGGCTTGAACATAAGAGTTTTCCTGCCTACAAACTTACAAACGGGCTGCGAGCTCTGTTTGTTTCGTAACAACGCCTCAAGAATGACGTAGGAAATGAGCAAAGAATTGTTCGCAGAGAGGTCGTAGCAGATCGTACGAGTCATCGTGACCGTAGCTTTAGTTCAAAACCGGTACTTTGACGGTACTTTCTTCGGTTCTTGGAGCGCTTTAACGTTCACTTTCACTTATCTCTTTATCTGGAGAAAAAGGAGAATTGGAGAAGGCTGGATTATATTTTTTAATCTGATGTCCAATACTTTCACAGTCCTGTTCTTTAGTTTTACATCTGGACCTTTGACTTCTCATGAAAACAAAAACACGTCCGATAACAGACCGATACAAGAGCAGAGAGATGGTTTTATTTGATTCAGCGGCTCAGTGTCCTTGTGCTGAAACATAAAGGTTTGTAACAGCTCTGGTCTGACTTTATGGAGGCGGTTTTACGGTTCAGATCATTATTGTGATTAAAGTTTAAACTCAGAGCAGGTCCAGTGAACCGACAGGGACAGAAACACAGGCTCTGCTGCCAGGGCGTAGCACCAAATTCTGGGCCCCAGGTACAAACTTAGTGATGGGCCCCTAAAACATGATCTTGTGTTTTAATTATTTAGTTGTCACTCATCATTTTTTTGTTCATTTGGGTTTTATTTTTTTCAAGAATATTCATATACAGCCAAGTGATTTCATTTCTACAACCCACACATTTAATTGACCTTTATTTAATCAGGGAAGTCCCACTGAGATTCAGAATCTCTTTTGCAGGGGAGCCCTGGGGGAAGGGTCAGGGGAGGCTTTATGGACATGTTTTTAGTTTACATAAATATAATATAAATTAAATGCTTTTTAATGCTGCCTTTCAAGATTTTTTATTGACATAAACGCCTAAAAACAAGACATTTATGTGTTTTTGTGTCAAAACCATTGAGTTGGAAGCACTGCCTTCACTCAAATGAAATGTGTTTTAATCTTTCTCTTTTACATTTTAGCTAACGTGTTTTAAGCTAACTTGTCTAAATGAGGCCAAAATCACACTTAGACAATCCTTGTGATATTTTGGATGTTTTATAATGTTGAAGTTATGACTTTTATTGACAATATTCAAGTTAATATCCATATTTATAACTGGTCATTTGTGCCAAACCCTGACTATTTGTTCACTGAAAACTGATAATATTATATTTGTAGCTACTGTATTTGTTAAAAAAATTAGTCAATTAAATTAGTCAATATTTTTTCAGTAATTTTCTTTAGCCAAAGTCTGTGTCCATGTTTTATAGGAGAGATGGAGCTCTCTGATATCACAAATAATTACATTTAGAGGGACAATGTGTCTCACAAACAAAATGCTTCTGGGGGCCCTTTCCTGTCCTGGGCCCTGGGGAAACTAGCCCCATTTACCCCCCAGTCCGACACCCCTGTCTGCTGCAGGGATTCTCAAACCGAGGGACGCCTTCTACAGATAAAGTTGTCTAAAGTAAGTAACTAATCACATTTTAAACCACTTACAAATCTGCTAAATAACAGCTGGTTCCTTGTTAATAAGTGCACATGATATAAAGTGTTAACCTTCCTGATTTCTGACAAGTATAAGTTCCATGTCCCTGGTGTAAGTCTGCTGCTGCTCGAGCCAGTTTGTGTGGAACATTTACTCTGTGACTCTTCAAGTCTGTGTAATCTGACCTAATCCTAATCTCCACTCGGTCCACTGACTGTTGCTTAATCCCACTCTCAGAGCAGTAAACCTGACACCAGCGCTGTAGTCTGAGCTAATCCAATCAGACCAGAGACACATACAGACACAGACACAGACATAACAACAGATACAGACACAACACTGACTATACAGGCTTAACACTGAGAGAATGAAGACTGGAGACAGATACAGACACTGACTATACAGACTTAACACTGAGAGAATGAAGACTGGAGACAGATACAACACTGACTATACAGACTTAACACTGAGAGAATGAAGTCTGGAGACAGATACAGACACAACACTGACTATACAGACTTAAATATTGTCCATAATTTAATAGGATTTTTTAATGAGCTCCGCCTAAACTTTTTTAAGTTAATACAGGTTCCTAAAACTATTTTTAGTGAAAATAGCTTCAGCTTTTGAAGAGGAATTGTCCAAACCCAAAATATGTCACACTTAGTGTCATTCTCTCTAAGGCTAGTGACTCTAGCTGTTCTGATTCTTGCATTTACTCATTTACCTATTTTAGGCGGACTTTAAAACTTGATGTTCTTTTGTCCAGAGCTTCTTCTCACTTAAAACTAGAGTCATTCAGAGGCTAAAACTGCAAAGTCTCAGATTCACAGAGTCCAGACGTGTGTTTGTACTCCAAAGGGTTCAGAAACTGTTTACATTTGAATTGAAGATGATTTTAGTCAGACATTTTAACAAAAACGGTCCCGCCTCTTATCTACGATATCTGTGGTAGAGGTAAGATCTTAAGCCCGAGCCCAGGCCCGGGCCCGACCCGGCCCGAATTTCGGGCTGGGTCGGGCCCAGAAATGTAAATTATACGTTCAGGCCGGGTCGGGTCGGGCTCGTGCTTCTCTCTCGCTGACTTTTTAAAATAAATATATTTATGTAGTGTATTATGTAGCCTACACTGTTCCCTCACTATATTGCCGTTTTTTACAGTGTAGGCTACAGCGCACGGTCCTTGTCTGGGTCTACGCTGTGTATTAAAAGATAAGTGTATTTAGCACTAAAACACAATGTTTGGGGACCGTTTCAAGGCACCAGCATTCACAGTCATTAGCACAGAAGCTCTTTTAGAAAACTTACGGCTACTTGGATCACACAGGAGAAGCTGACCTGACCCAGCCTCATGACCAACCGAGAACTCAACCAGGGCTGTGCAAAGAGCGCACTTGACACAGCGGTGAATCAGCATGAAGCAACAACGCACTAATAATCTGTGTCCAAAACACTATGCCTCGCATTTACCACGCAAACTACCACAACGCACGAATCCACGTACGAGCTGCAACTAAGCACAAGCACTTACCTCACTGAGAATAACATCCATGTCACGCTTTGCTCCTCTCTGAAGAAATAAATCCACAAAACGAACACTGTCCATCGTGTTTAAAGTCTTGGCAGAGCCGTGTCCACTCACAGTGTACAAAAACAGTCCGTGCAGTCCGTGCTCCGGTCTTAACACGATCCTCCAGCCGCTGTAAAAACCCCGCTGACGCGTACGTCTTGGCCACTGATCCACCCGAATCCGCGCATCACTAGAGTGATGTGTACGAAGGTTTGGAGTTTTGTTTGTTTAAACAAGAGAGAAAATGTGAATGTCTGTTTGAGAAAAGTGTAACGTGTGTGGTGAATGATCATACTATAAGTTATTGGCTACTGAAATTACTGTAAAAAAATAAACATGACCACTTCACGGATTTCGCCTTTCGCTGGTTATTTTCAGAACGTAACCTCCGTGATAGTCTTGGGAACACTGTATACTAAAACGATGTATGGATACTAAACTAAGGAATACTTGTTATAAAATAAATAATTTGAATAAAACAGAAAAGGCGCTGTACAGGAGCCGCAGAGCCAGACCATGCCCTGCGCACGTGAACACCCCCCTTCCCTCCTCCTCCTCCTCCTGAGTCGGGCTTGCTTTGGGCTCGGGCCTGCAAATCAAGTTAATTGGTCGGGCTCGGGCTGGGTCGGGCTTTAATACCAGCGGGCCTGGGTCGGGTCGGGCTAGATTTTTAGGCCCGATCTTACCTCTAATCGGTGGCACTGACGCGTCTCAAGTATTCACTACTAAACACTCGAGTGGACAGTGCACCTGACGTTTATGTGGACAGGACACAGGAGCGTGAATTCAACTCCAGCCTTTAGAGCTGAAGCAAAAAGTAACTGTAGTAAAACTTGTACACCCGTTTTACATTTATAACTCTTGCTTTTATTACAAATACATATTATCATTTGAAAGTATGAAACAAAAAAACTAAATGCAGCACAAAAAAAACAAACAAACGGTGCAGAGCCGTCTTTGATTAAACGAGGATCCTTTTGGACTACAGAAGAGCTCTCTACCTACTGAAAATTCAGCTCAAAGACTCTATGTACCTAGTTCAGATGTTTTAAGGCCTTTTCTGACGTCGAGATGAATTTGTTTTGCCGTGTGTATAAGGTTCATTTGTTGTATTTGATAGAAACCAGCCCCTTTTTGCAGAAGTTATAGCATCACATGAAATATGGCACTGTCAGTGAAGAAGGACCTGAGGATTTATTAGACTAAACTTTCTGAATCAAAGCTTCTTTTCTTTATGGAGCCACAGAGTCACAGTCACATGTTCCATGGTCTTGTATGTTTCTGCAGGAGTTGATTTGATCAGATCTGATCATGTTAAAGCTGCAGCTCTGTTTACTCTCTTCTCACAGGCTGGTTGCGCTTAGACACTTGTTGTTTTGTTCGCCCGCGCATCAACAACCTCAGATTTAGCACTGAAATTGTTATGTTATGTTATGTTTGAACACACCTTTAGTCTGGAGACAGATACAGCCACAACACAGGACAGTTTTTTAGTTGTAGTGAGTTTAACGCTAGCAAAGTCTCCTCAACAAGACAATAAGACATCCTCATTTCCTCACAATGGGCCTCATTCATGAAAGTCTTTGCGTAACTTCCACTTTAAGAAGCCGCAGTGAAAACTCTACGTGTGATTCACGACGAGTTCATAAGGAGCAAAAGTTCTTCTCAACAGCCTTCACGCCACATTCACCAAACTCCAGCTACGGATGGTTATTTACATAAAAATGAATAATGCATACTTCCTTATATGGCAAAAAGGGCGGGCCGCAGCGCGTCACCGACAAGACTTGGAGCAGTGGAAACGAGGAAGAAGCTGCAGCAGCGCGTCTGCCCACTTTCACTGAGTTAATACTTCAGCGTCTTTTAAAAATGTCCAAACTCACATGAACACACTCAGAGGAAACATGTTCAAGTCACAAATGTAAAGAAATAACACTGGGCTTTTGCCGTTTATATCGCGTTTCACGTCGCGGTAGAACGAGCGTGTTTGTGTGTGTGGGGAGGGGGGCAGCGGCTGTAGGGGGGGACACAGGGTCCTGAGTCCTGTGGGGGTCAGAACACAGAGGCTCTGAGGCTGGGACAGGCAGCTGCAGGTTTATTAAAGGAGTCATTTTTATGCATAACTGAATTTTTTTTGTTTATAAAATGATTTTATATACAATAATTTGCAAAAATACATAACCTACAATCATGTAGGAATTACAATTTTTGACTGAACTATATAAGAAATAAAAATCTGAAACAGCAGATTTTTTGTTCTTACGATGCTCCTCAGTGTTCGTAGGATTTGTTCAAACAGACCAACATTTCCGTTATGAACAAATTTTGTGAATGCCAAAAATGTTCGTAAGGAGCCCTTAAGAACAAATTTGTTCATAAGAACGTGTCATGAAGAGGCCCAATAATCTGAAAACTACCCATTTCCACTTCTAATTCTAGTTTTTCCTCGTCTGCTGCTGCGTTTTCTCTTCACTCACTCTCTTCTCAACAATCCTTTAACCAGAGACACTTCTGAGGAAAATGGTTTTGTCTCCAACCTCCAAAGCCTCGGGCAGAAGGACGAGAATCTCACATTTGTCTCATTTTACTTCACTGTGGCTTCGTTTCATTACAAACACATAAAAACAGCTTCATTATTCACAGCTGAGGGGAACAGGTCTGATCTGATGAGATACAACACTTTAAACAGACTAAATGTATGTGCAGACCAGGTTTACTTGATCTGGACTTCAACATCCTCTCTCTCTCTCAATCTGTTTAGTCTCTCTCTCTCTTTAGTTTTTCTCTCTTCTCTCCCTCTCTCCCTCTCTCTCTCTCTCTCTCTCTCTCTCTCTCTCTCGTCGTAGAAACACAGCAGACTCTCGGACACAATCTGAAGCTCAGTCGTGTTAAACGTGGCTTTTCCAAAGACCAAACAAAAGCTCTTTGACGGCAGCAGCGTCTCACCACACGGACTGAAAACTGCCTCAAACTCTCCACGAGAAAACCATCATCTGGTGCCTTTGTTACTAAACTATTATGTCTGTGCCAAACTAGCTTTTCTGTGACACATTTACTGAGCAAACGCAGGACAAATTTATCCAACTGTTTTACTGTAGATCTGTGTAAAAATGTCAGGTTCATTAGAGGACAGACACTAAAACCTGCTCCTACTCATATGTGCCATGAACACAGTCAAGCATCCATGTTCTGGTGTGCCCCTGTGTCACAGTTAGGTTGTAACCACAGACATTAGTGGTGGGTCATGAAAAGTCTCATTGTGGACTCATGTTTGTGGTAAGATTACATTTACATTTAGATTAGCTAATATCCTTACTAAGCTAATTTCTCCATGTTTTAATAAATCAGACAGCTTTTTAAAATCTCTGCAGACGTTCATGTCTCCTTTGTCTTCAGTCTCTGTGGTTTACCTGTTTGTCTCCGTCCTCATCATCCTGCACTTGTGAGGAGAGAAAGAGTCTGTTCAGGGTTCCCACTCATATAACGAAAACATGTTCCTGGACATTTCCAGGAACAAGGTTTTTATGTAATCATGACATCTACATCACCGATATTTAGCCTGTTTTGCCAAGTTTGTGACAGCCCAATGCTTCACATTTATGACAATCAAAGTATAACACAGTCACATGGACAGTTCTCAATAGGGTGACCACCTGTCCCGCTTTTGGTTGTACCGTCCCGCTTTTTAGGCTTGTGTCCCGCGTCCCGCAGATCACCGCCGTGTCCCGCTTTTTCATTGGTGATCAAACAAACCAATATAACACTTATAGCGCCGTGTTTAAACTGGTTCTGGCATCTGTCTGATCTCTGTTCGTGCGCGTTGATAAGCAGCACCGCGCGTCAATCAACAGTCTGCGCACCGCTGGTCCCGCCCACCATTTGAGAGGAAAACTCACTTCAGTCTTAGCGGTGACAGCGAAGGAGAAAGGTAAACGTGTGTGTGAGGAGACGAAACTATCACCAGCGAGGCAAAGAAAAGGAGAGTTTACAGCTGGTCCAATCACTGAAACACACTCACGAGTCTGAACACTGAAGGAGACACTGAAAGAGCGCAGAGCTGTGCAGTTTGTCCATCAACCACGGAGGGAAATCTGACTAAAACAACAGGCCACACGCGAAGCTCATCACATAGGCTCAACATCAGAAACTTCTTAATCAATGCAAACAATCAGGCCAATCTTAAACCAAAAAACCACTACCTGTTCTAAATAGCCTAATATATTATCTATGCAGGGTAATAATGTATTACACTGCAAAAAAGGAAAATGTAACTTAGATAAAAGGACTTAAATTAAGCATATTTATCTTAAAAGACAAAATTTAAGATGTTTTCACCAAGTCTTACTCAGATTATTTGACTTATTTAAATATATAATGATATTCTATTCTGATTTACCTTATCTAGATATAAAAACTTTTTTTAAGCAAATTTGTAGTCATAATTGTCATAATTGCTTGAATCAAGAAAAGAATTGCTTAAAACTTGTGTCAAGAGAACTTAGTCCAATGTTCTTACTGCTCTGGCAGATTATTTAACTTGAAATACGACATTTTACCTCAAAATAAGAAAAAGTTTTTTTATTATTTGAATAGCCTTTTTGGAGTGCAGAAAACTTGTTATACAGTTTAAAATATCCTTTATGCATCTGTATATTATCTGTTTAGTTCAAAACAGGCTTAGTATTAAAAAAAATATCATTTGTTGAGTCCCGTCCCACCAATTCCTCGAACCTGTCCCACTTTTTGGAGTTTTTGGAGTGGTCACCCTAGTTCTCAATCAAAATCTGATCTTGTTACTTTGACAGCCTCTTTTTAGTGTTTCATGAGCATCACAGTTACAGTATTATGGCAGTGGTGCAGGAGAAAAACATGAGCGGGGGTCTGGGGGTCCTCCCCTGAGATTTTTGACTGTTGAACTACAATCATACTACTGTTGAGCCCATTTTATAAAAATGTATGCTTCCACTTAAAACATCTGCTCAAACAGCCAATTAAAAAACAAAACAAAAAAACTATAAATGAGATGTGAGGGGTCTGGGTCCTCCCCATTAGATTTGGATGCAAGTTTTTGCAATCTCGGTTTGTAGACCCTTTGTTTTTTAGCAGCTTTACATTAGTACAAAAGCATTTTTTTTTTTTTTTAACCTAGCTTACACACAAGGCCTTTTAGAGTCATCAGGGCACACTGCAAAAAACCTGGTTCATTTGTTTGCGCACTGTTATACATTTTATTATTGGGCCCAATCATTTTCCAGGGAAACATTTTATTTTCCATGGCATTTGGATGTTTTTCTCATCTTCCATGTGTTTCCAGGACTGGAAAATGGGCTAATCATTTACAAGATTTGCCAGGTTTTCCAGGGCGCATGGAACACTGTTGTTCTCTGCTGGCACAAAGCACTTTGAGATATGTAGGGTGGACCGTGTGGGTTCAAATACAGTAATAGACTAAACACAAAGTTGAATTTTTAAACAACTCTTAGAGACGAACGAGTCATGGTAATTTGCATCCTTTCTAATAGTCTTAGCACTAAAAGAGTCCAAACCCATCTGAAAACAGTATTACAAAAGCTTGAGCTCTGAATCGTGGACAATCTCAGATGTTCTTACCTGCCTGGTTGGTGGTCTGTACTCTTCACCTGCCTGGTTTCTGGTGTATACCTCTGATGTTTCTCACCTGTCTGGTTGGTGGTATGTATCTCAGACAGTTTTCACCTGCCTGGTGGTGGTCTGTAACTCTCACCTGCCTGGTTTCTGGTGTGTATACCTCTGATGTTTCTCACCTGCCTGGTTGGTGGTGACGTTGAGCGTGACGTACGGCCGCGCCTGCTCCTTGGCCAGCTCGCTCACTCCGTTCAGCGTCTCCAGGATGAAGCTGTAGTTGGTGTGCGACTGCAGATCTGCCACCATGACCGAGGTGTTGGACAGACCCAGGCGTCGCGGCAGGAAGCGAACGTTGGGCCCGCACTCCTCTAAGCCCCGCCCCTCCGGCAGCACGCGCCGGCACAGGACGTTGTACCGGACGTCCTTCCTGCCGCCGTCTCCATGGGAACGGACCACTCCAGGAACACGCTGGTCTCGTTCACGTTGGAGATGGCGTTCGAGGAGCGGACGGAGGACCTGGACAAACACACGACAGATATTTAAAACTCAACTTAAGTATAAAGGAACAGCAACAAAAATTAGCTCAATGTGCTTGTGTGGAACATTCTAGATCAGTGCTTCTAAGTGTGGGCGCGCCGGTTTAGGGGGGAGCGTGCTGATTATGGCTTTAAAATACTCCTGAATACGAGTGAACTAAAACAACCTTCCATGTTGCAGTCGGACGCCTTCTGAAGAAAACACCAGACCTAGAGAACGCTCTACCATGACAGCAGCAGCATGGACAGATGCTGTCAAAATAAAGATTACTGATGCAGATAAGACCGTAGACGGCACTTTAAAGGAGACCTATTCTGTCAGATTCACTTTTTTAAGTTTTTTAAACTTGTTATAACGGCTCCTTCATCATTAGTTTACTCAAAGTTATATTTTGTTTGATTCATCTCATGTTTGAGTAATCTTGTTTTTCTTCAGCTGCAGCTCAAGTGTCTCACCTACACCTACCGCCACTTGTCTGTATTTACTTGAATATATTACAAAAGATTAATGCTCAAAGTGAAGCTTATATGGTTAAAACCTGTCCATATTGATTCCAAACAATAAAATAGTTTTTTAAAATCTGTTGCTTTTATCAGTTACATTTAACAAAGAGGCGGGGCTTATCAGTGCAGAGTTGAAGAGGCGGGGCTTATCAGTGAATCTGCAGTTTTGAACAGGAAGTCGTAGAGCTGTTTTTATTTTAAGTTGTTTTACGATCACTTTGGTGTTTTACAATGAATAAAGGTAAATTACTGATCCGTGCATGTTCTAGATTCTTACTAAATATAAAAAACACACAATAGGACCCCTTTAGTGCACATCGCTGTGTTTACACACATGCTTAATCGCAATTATTTTGTCGGCGTTAACGCAGGTCACAGGAAATGAAAGTGTCCCTCTCTACTGCTGCTGCTGCTCTTTTCTCTCTCTGACGCTCATAAACGGTTCACAAACAGAGGATCTCTTCTGCTGCAGTTTGTGCACAAGGAAGAGAGGTCTGCTGTACTGACAGAGGGACAGAGACGAGTCTGAGCTCTGTCTGAATTTTTAAATCATCCAAAAAAAAAAAAGAATCATGGAGATACGGCCGTTAAAGACTTCAAACCGCTAAAACCTCAATGAACGGGAGAACGCCTCGATCAGCGGCGATGCACAAACTTTTACTTCCCACGTGTCTGTGATGTTTACTTTGAAACTAAAAAAACAGGAATGTTTTACTTTCCCACAGTGAATTTTAGGTGACACTGGAAGCTGGCTTTTTAACCAGACTATCCCAGAACTGAACCAGGTTTTCATCAGGACTGAAACCAGGACTAAACCAGACTCTTCTATCAGTGAGAAAAACACTTGGAAATATAAATACTTGTTCAGCCTAAACAAGATGAAAAACATTCTGATCCTAAACAAACTGATGAACACTGGTGTTATAGTTCGTAATTGGATTCATAGTTTATTAGTATAAATATATACGTTTGCAAACTTATTTACCAGGGTATTACGAGGTGGCTGGGGGTATGATATATTTGTTTTCCATCCCAAGGGGGAAATGGCAGGAAAAGTTTGAAAAGCACAGCTCTAGATAAAGTCCAGACAAACATCCAACATCCAACTTGACAGAACCGTCCCAGTGTCCAAATGTCTGGATCCACGTTTGTTCTGCTCCAGCCAAGTCTCTGACAGGAATGTTTTTGTCCACATGAATCTGACGAAGTGAACATTTGGTGGTGTTGTTGGTGACACAGAAAAAGCTGCAGCCTTTTTGCCAAACGACACATTTGTTCAAGAGTGAGACGTCAACTGAGCGTACAACTGTGCCTACCTCCTCCCACTGGTCCCTGCTCCCTCGCTCTCTTGAGCTGCAAACGCTCTCATCATAACTGTGTCTCCTCCTCCCACTTGTCCTGCTCCTTCTCCACTGGTTCCCTGCTCCTCGCTCTGAGCTGCAGACGCTCTCATCATAACTGTGTCTCCTCTAGAGATGCACGATCCGATACTGGGATCGGATATCGGTGCCGATCCAGGACATTTTGCTGGATCGAGTATCGGCTCCATGATATCGGTTCAGCCGATATCCTAGTTGTGTTTAATTGGACATAATGAGTCTGATTTATGTCTGATGTTGATCCAGAATGTCTCATAACGTTTGACATTTTATTCTTTCTCTCTCCTCTTCTTTTCTCTCTTTCTTCTCTCTAATTCTCTCTTCTCTCTATTATTTCTGTCTTCTATTCTTTCTTCTTCTCTCTCTCTCTCTCTCTCTTTCTTTATTTCTTTCTCTTTCTTTCTCTCTCTCCTCTCACTCTCTCTCTTTCTTCTCTTTCTCTCTTCTCTCTTCTCTCTTTCTTCTCACGCTCTCTCTTTCTTTCTCTTCCTCTCTCCCTCCTGCTCTCTTGTCTCTCTTTCTTCTCCTCTATCTTTCTTCTCTTCTCTCTTTCTTCTTTTCTCTCTCTCTCCCTCCTGCTCTCTTCTCTCTCTTCTTCTCTTCTCTTTCTTCTCTTCTCTCTTTCTTCTCTTCTCTCTTCTTTCTCTTTCTTTCTCTTTTCTCTCTCTTCTCTTATCTCTCTCTCTCCTCTCGCTCTCTCTCTTTCTTCTCTCTCTCTCTTTCTTCTCTCTCTCTTCTCTCCTCTCTTTCTTCTCTTCTTCTCTTTCTTCTCTTCTCCTTCTTTCTTCTCTTCTCTCTCTCCTCTCTTTCTTCTCTCTCTCTCCTCCTCTGCTCTCTTCTCTTCTCTCTCTTCTTCTTAAGTTGTTCAGTTTTGTCTTGCAGTATAAATATGATCAAAAGTCTTATGTTTTGAAAAGGAGAAAAGAACTATTTCAGTCGTTACACAAGTATCGGTTGATATCGGTATCGGCAGAGGCTTAAATCTAAAGTATCGGGATCGGTATCGGAACTGAAAAGCTGGATCGGTGCATCACTAGTCTCCTCCTCCCACTGTCCTGCTCTCGCTCTGAGCTGCAGACGCTCTCATCATAACTGTGTTTCAGAATTACACTGCTCATCTTTTCTTCTTCATCTTATTGTCTGTAGCGGCTGCTTTGGTGTAAGCATGTCCAAGTTTAGTCACAGATAACGGAAGGTCATAATCATCAGCATCAAGGTGAAAAAAGCATTGCGGTCACAAGTATTCAAACTTACTCCAGATGGACCAGCAGCTCAAGTTAAACAATAAAACCCATTTACACACTGCACCCATAAAAGTACAGAGTCTTGTTTGCCGGTGCTTCATCATTTGACCTCGTTCACATCTGTAAATCAGTCTCATGTGTGCAGCATTCACACCTGCCTGCAACATGGTGCTTGCACAAATGTACTGTAAGCCATTTTCCACTCTTCATTGTTTAAAAGGCTGTTTTATTAGATCTTTATGATTTTATTTGGGCTATTTACTTTCTTTTTAGTTTCTTATTACTGGCCGATCATATTTTGTGGGATGAAATGCAGGGATCATGTAATGTGCCTGGTCACAGACCACTCGTATGAACAAGACACACTGCAGTAATTATTTTTCCTCAAGGAACATATTCAAATCCAGACTAGTGACAAAGGGCCAACCACAATTATTGGATATAAGATTTGTTATTATTGCAAGCAAATTTTATTAAAAAAAATTGGTTATTTAGTAGTGTCCCATCATTGTGTATATAAGAACACAAGTCCAAACACATGCTCCAAGCATAAATCTGGATTTTAATCTTTGTTGTTCTAGTTAAGATGGTTTTGTTGATGCACGTAACTTGTTTGATGTGTTTCTGTTTTGTTTAAATACATTAAGAATGATTCAAGTAAAATGTCTTGTAAACAGTCACAAATGTCCTTAAAACAAGTGAAAATATACTTCCAATATAGGAAGTTCACTCTAATCGCGGTCAAAATAACAGGGTTAGGGTTAGTATTAGGTTAGGAGTATTCGGAATAGCTTTAACCAACACTAAATATTGACGTTTGTCGTGTAAGAGTATTGCTTAGCTGGGGACTAATTAAAAAGGTGGAGGGCCGCATCTGGCCCCTGGGCCGCAGTTTGCCCAGGTCTGGCCTACACTCTGCTCTGATACAGTGGAGCAGCCTACAGCTCTTACATTGCCATTAGAGCAGTCAGTCGTCCACACTGAGAATGGACCACAAGATTGTAGATATTGTGCAGAACTAGTTTAGACCAACCTGGATAAACTGCACTGAACTGTCCCAAACCACACTCACACAGGGATGATACGGCCTTGTACTGTCTGTACCAGGACTCAAGCTCACACAGGGATGATACGGCCTTGTACTATCAAGTCTTGCAGAGAGAACAGCAATGCACACGTGAGAGCCGAAGGAAGCACTGCAAGTAGCCACACACTGCCCTGGTTTGGTGAATCAGTGGTTGGAGTTTTGTCGAAGCATGGCTCTGGGGCAGGATGAAAAGACAGTGTTGTATTTGAGAGACTTAATGGAATTTACTCTGGCCAAGCGTTCTTTTAATGAGTTTGTACACACAGAAGCGAGTTATAGCCTACTAGAAAAATAAATAAGTGTTTTTTTGTGACAAGGTCTGCTCATTCAAGAGTAGGACGTATATAGTTTTAATCCCTGGTCTGTAGCAGTAGACAGACAGAGTGTGTGTTCTTACGTGTGCAGGCCA
The DNA here is from genome assembly GCA_038363315.1 of Mugilogobius chulae. Classification (NCBI taxonomy): domain Eukaryota; kingdom Metazoa; phylum Chordata; class Actinopteri; order Gobiiformes; family Gobiidae; genus Mugilogobius; species Mugilogobius chulae. Next base: position 7,307,675 of record CM076409.1, read on the forward strand.
TGGACGGAGGGTCAGACTCGATCTTGTAGTATCCGTCCTCACAGCTGCAGGAGGTGGATCCAGGCTGCCGAGCGACGCTGTGAGGAGGACATTTACTGCAGGACACAGCCTCCAGGACGGAGCGGTAGAACCCGGGCTTACACACTGGAAACACAGAGACACAGACAGAGGAGGAGGTCAGAGGGTTTTTAAAAGACTGAAGAATCTCACAGAAAAACAGCAGATTTCAGAGAGAAGAGAATGAGGTCTGCAGAGTGTTTGTGAATCACAGAAGCAGGTCGTGTTTGTGGAGGATTCTCTGGTGTTTGTGTTTGTTCAGACACTTTCTAATCAGATCCTGCTGCTGCTGCACTTTTCTCCTCCATCAGAGAAAGACAATTTTACATTTTATCTCTCTCTCTTTTTCTCTCTCTCTCTGGAGATTAGAGCCAATGTTGTTCAAAGCTTTTTATCTAAAGGTAAAAAAGTGATGGACGTTTTGGGAAATAATTCTTTGCTTTGCGTTGTCAGGGTTACAGAAGGTTTTCTACTAAAGACAGAAGGAGGGTTTAAGGACAGAATAAAGATTTAATTGAAAAGTCCCTACATATTTTTCGGTCGTCTCCGTGTCCAACTGGAGCATAGATAAAGGAGCTGTCTTGTGTCTTTTCAAACCGTTTATAATCATTTCATATAATCGTAAAACTCTCCTTTATGGGACAAATTAAATCCCTTTAAAGCAGAAAAGTGACATAATGCATCGTTATCTCTTCTTTACCTGAGGCACAGGGCCTGTTCTCTGCACCTCCCTTTCTCTCTCTATCTCTCTCTCTTTCTTTCTCCTTCTCTTTCCATTCTCCCCTCTCTCTCCCATTCCTTCTATCTCTCCTCTCTCTCTTTCTCAATCCCACCCTCCCCTCTCCTTCACTCTTCCGCCTTCTCTCCCTCTCTTCCGTCCCTCTCTCTTCTCTCTCTTCCCCCTCCTTCACTCTCTCTTCTCCATCTCTTTCCTCCCACTCTCACCCTCTTCCCTTCTCTCTTCTCTCTCTCCCCCTCTCTCTCTTTCCTCTCCCTCTCTCTCTTCTCTCTCTCTCTTCCCTCCCTCTTTCCTCCCTCCCTCTCTTCTCTTCTTCCTCCCTCTCCCTCTCTCTCTCCCTCTCTCTTCTCTCTCTCTCTTTTCCTATCTCTTCTCTCACTCTCTCTCCTCTCTCTCCCCCCCTCTCTCCTCCCTCTCTCTTTCCTCTCTTCTCTCTCCCTCTCCCCCTCTCTCCTTCTCTCTCTTTCTCTCTCTCTCTCCCTCTCCTCTCTTCTCCCCCTCTCTCCCCCTCCCTCCCTCTCTCTCTCCCCCTCCCTCTCCCTCCCTCTCTCTCTCTCCCTCCCTCTCCTCCCTCTCTCTTCTCCCCCTCTCTCCCCCTCCCTCTCCCTCCCTCTCTCTCTCTCCCTCCCTCTCCTCCCTCCCTCCCTCCCTCTCTTCTCTCTCTTCCCCCCCTCTCTCTCCTCCCTCCCTCCCTCCCTCCCTCTCTTCTCTCTCTTCTCTCTCCCTCCCCCCCTCTCTCTCCTCCCTCTCTTCTCTCTCTCCCTCCCTCTCTTCTCTCTCTCCCTCCCTCTCTTCTCTCTCTCCCTCTCCCTCCCTCTCTCTCCCTCCTCTCTCCCTCCCTCTCTCTTCTCTCTCTCCTCTCTTCTCTCTCCCCCCTCTCTCTCTCCCTCTCTCTCTTCTCTCTCTTCTCTCTTTCCTCCCACTCAGACCTGTGCACACGTCTGAACTCAGACAGCAGGTGACACACTCGGCATTCTAACACGCCAGCCGTCCCTATCGCCATGACAACGGCCCCAAACCGACCAATCATAGTCCCATTATCTACGCCGCACGCGCACACACGCACAAACGCACACAAACGCACACACAACACACACACAACGCACAAACACACACACAAACACACAAAGTCTAAAAGTCGTCCGGAGGCTCCTCTGGTTTTAATGCAGCCGCTGTGATTTATGAACGATAATTAAAGTTCACCTACGAGAAGAGAAAGACGAGTGTGGAGGTGGAGAAGAGAGGGATGGAAGAGGAGTGTGGAGGTGGAGAAGAGAGGGATGAAAGACGAGTGTGGAGGAGGAGGGGAGAGGGATAAAAGACAAGTGTGGAGAAGTGGAGGGAGGAGGAGGAGGTGAAGGGAGGAGATGAGAGGGATGAAAGACGAGTGTGGAGAAGTGGAGAAGAGAGGGATGGAAGACGAGTGTGGAGATGGAGGAGAGAGGGATGAAAGACGAGTGTGGAGAAGTGGAGGAGAAGAGAGGGATGAAAGAGGAGTGTGGAGAAGTGGAGGAGAAGAGAGGGATGAAAGACGAGTGTGGAGAGGTGGAGGAGAAGAGAGGGATGAAAGACGAGTGTGGATGAGGAGAAGAGAGGGATGAAAGACGAGTGTGGAGAAGTGGAGGAGAAGAGAGGGATGAAAGACGAGTGTGGAGAGGTGGAGGAGAAGAGAGGGATGGAAGAGGAGTGTAGAGAAGTGGAGGAGAGAGGGATGGAAGGGGAGTGTGGAGGAGAAGAGAGGGATGAAGGCGAGTGTGGAGGTGGAGGAGGAGAAGAGAGGGATGAAAGAGGAGTGTGGAGGAAAAGAGAGGAGAAGAGAAGATGAGGGTGGAGGGAGGAGAAGAGTGGAGAAGAGACAAATAAAAGATAAATGTGGAGATGGAGGAGGAGAGGGATAAAAGATGAGAGAGGAAAAGAGAGGGACAAAAGATGAGTGTGAAGGCGGAGGGAGAAGAGAGGGATAAAAGATGAGTGTCGAGATGGAGGGAGGAGAAGGAGAGATAAAAGACAAATGTGGAGAAGGGGAAAGAGGAGAAGAGAGAAATAAAGACGAATGGCAGAGTAATGGAAGGGCAGAAGAACAAACTAAAGAGAGGAACGAGTGAAGGCGACAGAAATGACCTGAACAAAAGGGTTTGAGTCAAAGAACAGGCCCAACTTCTGCACAAGTTTAAACTGAAAACATTTTCTTCTATTGTTAATCAAACTTCTGTTATTAGTGATGTCAGACACAAACTAATCACCAACATTACACAATACTGTGGCTCCTGATACTTCAGTATTGATACTTCAGTATTGGTAGGTTCCGTTCACACAGTGTATGAGTGTTTTTGATGTAGATGCTTAGAAGCTGTTGAAGTTTTGTTTTCAAACAAAAGTAAAAAAGGTGGAAATAAAAAAGTCACCTTTGACAAATGAAGACATCAATTCACTTCAACTTATTTTTGTAAAGCCCAAAAATCCCAACAGCAGTCGTTTCAAGGCTGTAAAAGACGGTTGATTTGACACACAAAAGGATAAAACGTTAAACCCTGTCCTGAGGCCGGACTGTGAACCACAGACACAGGGTTTGGACAGAATTCACCAGTAAAACTATTTCTACAAGACTTTATGTGAGACCAGTTTAAATGCTCTAATAAACTACTGTGTTGTAATGTAAACCTGCTAAACACACTGGGTCTGTTTGGTAAAAACACATGACAGATATTTCAGCCAAAATCTCCCGGGGGGACGACCCCCACACCCCCTCACATCGTATTATGTTTAAGAGTGCTGAGGTCATGCATGGTTATGACTAGACCAGTGTTTCCCAAATATGTTTGAGCCAAGGCATGGTTTGAGTCATGTTTGGTTGACATTTATCCACAACACATCACCTTCTCTAATGTTTCCAAATCAAACTATTTTGTAAAACCCATTATGTCCATCACACTTTTGCACTTTTCTGGTGAAAGATCTGTCAAACACTGACTTTAACCAAGAGTCATTTGAGCTGTGTTAAATCTGTGTTTCCTAGATGTTGTGATGAACGAGTGTCATGTATGACCAGGGTTTGTCACTGCAAAGAAGAAGTAAACCAACACACTCTCAAAACAAACACACACTTAGTTTAAACCTAATTTAAAATGGTTTTATAACTTAACATGATTACAAAGTAAAGATTTTTGCTGTGGGTCAAAGGTTTTGTCCCGGGCTGAAACGTTTGGGAAACTCCGTCATAGACACGTTTGGTTGAGAACACAAGAGATTTTATTTGAGTCTGAGGCTTGGAGTTTCTGCAGTTTTGAATAAAAAGTCAATGGATCTCTTTATATGTCTAAGTCTTTTTAAATCAGTTTTGTCTTTCATGATAAACCAAATGTAAATTATTATAAACCACAGGGACACAAACACAATATGAACGCTTCAGTCTCATGAGCTGTAGATTACGACGACTTCTCTGTCACAAAGTCAAAGTGATTATGTGAGCGTGGGTTCTACAGTGAACGCAGCTCATAAAGTCCTGTGTCTGTGTGTGTTCGATGTGAGTGTGAGTGTAATGTGTGTGTGAGGAGTGTGTGATGTGTGTGAGTGTGGGAGTGTGGGAGGTGTGGAAGGAGGAGGAGGGGGGAGACTCATGGATCCAGGGCACAGGGGCATTTTTCACACCTAATGTTGTGTGACAGAGGACCAAGGTTCTGTCAAGGTGAATCAAACACGCTAACGGCCCTTTGTCCCGACGCTGGGTTACAGTCTCTGTGCTAAAGACTAAAAACAATAAGAAGAGCGACAAAAAGACAATAAGACCAGCGATAAGTTAGAGTCTCAGTGTGAAAGAAACAGACAAAAGATAGGTAACTAAAAGAAGTGATAGGTTTGAGTCTCTGTGTTAAAGACTAAAAAACAATAAGATGGGTAATAGGTTAGAGTCCTTATACGACAAAAACACAAGCAGTAGAGTTGTCCATTGACATTCCATTAGTAAACGAGCAGTCAGCAGCTCAGCTCTGTTGCTACAACTCAAACAGGTCAACGTCATACTCCTCCGGTAGAGGTGACGACGCTAATCACTTGAACTCAATGACAGAAGTTGCACTTTTATGGATAAAACGAGCTTAAACAAGTGTTTTCGGCAAAACAGACTGATCTGCGTCTTATAAAGCTTTATTAACCCTTAGATGCATGGTCGACTAATACCTTCCATGAGTGAGGTCGAAAATGACCCATCTTAGAATCAAAGCATTTTTGCAATAACATTTTAATTTTGCTTAAAGATTATGATTTGTATTTTATTTTGGACAACAAAAGAACATTTTGACATGTTAATTTGTCAGTTTTATTCACATTTGAACACAAATCAGTCAAGTTAAAAAAATGTCAAAACCATTTGTGACTGTCAGTGTGATTATGGAGGACAAACAAAAAATAAAACTATAACTGGGACTATAACATTGTCCACTCACCTGAACACATAAAACATGTTCTCTTGTCTCTCTGTGTGCAGCTGGTACAAACTACTGTCTTTTGTCTGTGATCAGTCACATGAATACTGCTTTTCCAGCAGCAGTTAGTGGCTTTGTGGTCCTTGTTTCTTACACAAATGTGACATGTCTGTCTCTTCTGTTGGTCCTGTGAGCTTCTCTCATGTGTGTGGATTGTGGATTTTGTCACTAAACACCTTCCAGTGCTAAAGTGATGTAGTTTGGTAGGTTTGAGTAACTTTCCAATCGACTTTTCATGTGAGGAGTCACAAACTCTTATGACAGCTCTGTGATAAAGCGTTGCCATGCGCTGGTGAACCACATGTGAGATGTTGAGTAAAAATGACCTCCTGACTGCTTCATCAGATGTGTAAGTGTCACAGTAAATGTGAACCCACAAGTACAAATGATAAGAATCAAAAGTTCCTAGACTTACCCCTGAGATTCCATAAGAAACAGTTGGGGTCATTTTTGACCCACTTATGGAATAGTGGGCAGTGATACAAAAGATTAAATTTCTTAAAAAGTATATATAGAATTTTTTTAAATGCTATGGCCTCATGTCACAAACAAGTTTGTTGAGGAATACCTGGAACATGAAAATGTAACTACTTTTAATTTCAAAGATTTGTCAAAAAAACAACACCTGGGGTCGTTTTTGACCCACTTATGAATCTAAGGGTTAAACAACATTGGCGATGTGGGATTATATTTCTCAAACTACTATATTCGTAGGCTGGAAATGTCGATGTGACTGACGATCCTCCATCAACGATCCTGACTTCGTTGATCGTCGAAGTGAGAAAAACGAAAATGACGCTTCTAGAAAAACAGTATTTACCGAGCATAGATTGTGGTTATTTACACAGGTTCAAACGGGACAGAAGTAAAAAGGAGAACAAAGACATAGAAGACTTACTGAAACTGCAGTACAAAGACTGAAATGAAGTTAAGCCTAATAAGTGAGATAAGATCAGAAACATCGTCAGAGTTTGACAACGACTCACGTGTAACTTCTGTTTGGTCGTTTTCGTCAAGTATTACATCACACACAGCTCACTCGGCGTTTGTTCTGCGACTGGAGGCTGTGTGTGGCTCTCGACCGGCAGCGACTGGAGCTTGTGTTGTGTGAAAGATCATTAACACGCACAGCTACAACCTGATCTTCTCCTGAACTCGTAGAAGGAAACACGGAGACTAAACTCAGCCCTAAACTCCAGTCCTGAGAGAAGACTTGAAGCAGTTCAGTGGGACATCCCTGAGCGATCCCTTTTGTCTCTCACATTCAGATTTATGAGCTGCTCTGACTCCAGCTCAGCCTCTGAACTCCCCAGGGCCCGATCGATAAAACACGGCTGACATGTCATTACACAGACAGACGCTCACAGACGGACAAAGAGCTGCACACGCTCAGCCTTTGTTTGTACAGACGCAGACCTGAAGCTGTGACACTGGACTCTGCACAGACACAGACGGATGTGAATGTGAATGTCGTGTTTGTTCTTACACGTGTTTCAGACGAGCTCGTACGTGGTAATACTTTGTGTTCTTCGTCTAGAACAGAGGTGTCGAACTCGTTTTGACAAAGGGCCACATTGGCATCGGGTTATCCTCGTAGGGCCGGTTGTAACTAAAATTAACCTTACTAATTTTTGACATACTTCAAATTAATAGTTGTTTTGATTATTGTATATTTATTGAAGTGACAATTGCTAAATATACATCTGTATTAGTCTGAAAAATTACTTACTCTTTAAGTTTCAGACAAATCTGCAGATTACTCCTGGCACTATTATAAAATAAAGTTATCCTCATAAGACCTTGAGGGCCGCATGAAATGAGGTGGAGGGCCGCATCCGGCCCCCGGGCCTTGAGTTTGACACATGTGGTCTAGAAACTTCAGCGGCTCTAATCTGGTTTGTGAAAGTTTGCAGAGGTTTGTTAAGACTGATTGTTTAATGACAGTTAGTGTTGAAAGACTGTTAAAGGAGAAGAAATCACATTTATTCTCTCATGTTGAGACTGAGACTGGTCTTAAGACTGGTCTTAAGACCAGTCTTAAGACTGGTCTTAAGACTGGTCCTGAGACTGCTTGGTCTGGTCTCAAACTTGGTTGTAATTGGACTCGGTCTAGTCTTTGCCTCGGTCTTGTCTTGGACTAAGTCTTGTCTTGGACTCGATCTTGTCTCGGACTCGGTCTTGTCTCGGACTTGGTCTTGTCTCGGACTCGGTCTTGTCTCGGACTCGGTCTTGTCTTGGACTCGGTCTTGTCTTGGACTCGGTCTTGTCTCGGACTCGGTCTTTGTCTCGGACTCGGTCTTGTCTTGGACTCGGTCTTGTCTTGGACTCGGTCTTGTCTTGGACTCGGTCTTGTCTCGGACTCGGTCTTGTCTCGGACTCGGTCTGTTCTAGTCCTGCTTTAGTCCTGTTTTAGTCCTGCTTTAGTCCTGGTTTAGTCCTGGTTTAGGCCTGGTTTAGGCCTGGTTTAGTCCTGTTTTAGTCCTGTTTTAGTCCTGTTTTAGTCCTGGTTTAGACCTGGTTTAGTCCTGGTTTAGTCCTGCTTTAGTCCTGTTTTAGTCCTGTTTTAGTCCTGTTTTAGTCCTGTTCTAGTCCTGTTCTAGTCCTGTTTTAGTCCTGTTCTAGTCCTGGTTTAGTCTATGTTTGGTCCTTACTTTGTCCTGTTCTAGTCCTGTTTTAGTCCTGTTTTAGTCCTGTTTTAGTCCTGTTTTAGTCCTGTTTTAGTCCTGTTTTAGTCCTGTTTTAGTCCTGCTTTAGTCCTGTTTTAGTCCTGTTTAGTTCTTGGCCCCAGAGCAGTGACTTCTGGATGGACCAGGGTCTAGGTCTTGGTCTTGTCTCGGTCTCCAGACTCTGTGGTCTTTAAAAGGTCTTGGTCTGGAGTCATGTGGTCTTGATACTTCACTCATAATCACTTGTGTTAATAAACAGATTCTATGTTTTCATTAATAACATGTTTCTTCAGGAAGTCACAGCTCGTTAAACATCTGTGATTATAAAAGTGTTAAAATAAATAAATCCCTGGTGAGTCGCCGGGTAAAAACACAGATGTTCAGGGTTTAAACACAGATCAGGTTTGTGACGTGACGACTTCATCTCTAACGACTAAACACGCCTCATGTGACTGAAGTAATTATGAACCGAAAACATGAGAGAGGAGGCAGCTGAGGAGGGCAGAGGTCAAACGAGGAGGAGGAGGAGAAGATGACTCAATTAGACTCAAGATGGAAGAAAGAAGAAGAAGAGAGAGGAAGGATGAGAATGAGAAGAAGACAAAGAAGAGGAAGAATAGGAAGAGGAAGAAGACGAAGAGGAAGAAGACGACAAAGAAGAAGATGAATAAGAAGAGGAAGAATAGGAAGAGGAAGAAGACGAAGATGAAGAAGAAGAGGAAGAATAGAAGAGGACGAAGAAGAAGACGAAGACGAAGAAGAAGACGAAGAAGAAGACGAAGAAGAAGACAAAGAAGACGAAGAGGACGAAGAAGATGAAGAAGAATAGGAAGAGGAAGAAGAGGACGAAGAAGATGAAGAAGAATAGGAAGAGGAAGAAGAGGACGAAGAAGATGAAGAAGAATAGGAAGAGGAAGAAGAGGACGAAGAAGAAGAAGACGAAGATAAAGAAGACGAAGACGACGAAGAGGATGAAGAAGAGGACGAAGAAGAGGACGAAGAAGATGAAGAAGAAGAGGACGACGAAGAGGATGAAGAAGAGGACGAAGAAGAAGAGGAAGAATAGGAAGAGGAAGAAGAGGATGAAGAAGAAGAAGACGAAGATAAAGAAGACGAAGACGACGAAGAGGATGAAGAAGAGGACGAAGAAGAAGAGGACGAAGAAGAAGATGAAGAATAGGAAGAGGATGAAGAAGACGAAGAGGAAGAAGACGAAGAAGACGAAGAGGACGAAGAAGACGAAGAAGACGAAGAAGACGAAGAGGACGAAGAAGACGAAGAAGACGAAGAAGACGAAGAGGACGAAGAAGACGAAGAAGACGAAGAAGACGAAGAGGACGAAGAAGACGAAGAAGACGAAGAAGACGAAGAGGACGAAGAAGACGAAGAAGACGAAGAAGATGAAGAAGACGAAGAGGAAGAAGACGAAGAAGACGAAGAAGAAGAGGACGAAGAAGAAGAAGAGGATGAAGACGAAAAAGAAGAGGATGAAGACGAAAAGAAGAGGAAGAAGATCACAAAACTTGGACGTTCAGACATTCAAAGGGGAAAAAACTATACCTTTATTAATAATCTATTATTAATCTTGAATTAAATCCAATCACAAATCCGATATTACCTTTCAGATGTGGGATTCAACATGGCGGCGCGCACAGACGCTGCAGCCCTGAGCTCTGAAACACGCAGCTCTTATTTGTGCTTGTGTGAGGGTCAAGGGTCAAGGGTCAAGTTTAAAGAAACCAGAACATGTCTGAGCAGAGAACCAGAGTCTTGTGTGTTTTTACAGAAACACGACAGGTGTAACACTGACTTAAAGCCTAAACTTATCCCTTACACCTTACCGCCTCCCGTACACAGACTGCGATGCGAGTTCGGGTCGAGTTCAGTACGTTTTTACTGCGACTAGTATCCCCCACTGACTGCGGTCTCCAGTGCTGCGGTGCTCTGACTGTGCTGCGGCCAAGAGGGAGAGAGCGTCTGTAGTTACGCTGGCGATACTTCAAAAACTCGGGGATTCACGGGAGTTCTCACGACTTTAGCTACAAGCCCTTTGTGAGCGCTGATATTTGTCACAAGAAGGAAGAAACTCTGCACCAAACTTCGTGAAAATGCGCTTTAGTTAGCATCATGACATGGAGAGAAAAGTTGTGAAGCCTCTCGTGTCCTGTTGTTTTTGCTGCTCCACATGGTTTTTAATCCAAAGCCTGGCGGAGGAGCATCACGGGTGAAACTCTGGTCTGCCTCATTATGTCAAAGATATAACGGCCCACATGACTTATTTTCGCCGCTACAGCATTAGTACCTCAGCGCTTGGTCCACTCTTCACCGGACATGTAAACAAACGGCGCTAGAGGATGACGTCATCGGCCTGTGGCACAGATCGTTTATGCGCCATGACGTCAGTGACCGCTGCAGCTGCGACAAAAATAGACCCTCTACGGATTCTTCCCGCACACTCGCGCGACTGTCGGACGTGACTCGCACTGCACCGAGGTCTGTGTACGAGGGCACATTGGTTTTAAGCACTTTCTAAGTCTTGCGTGAGTCGTGCGAGTCACGCCTCGCATTGAACTCGCAGTCTGTGTACGGGAGGCGTAAGAAAATGTCCCCACGTGGCTTCAACCAAAACTCGTGTTCTTTTTTGGGACATAATACGCTGTTTTAGTGTTGTAGTAAATGTCAGACTGTGTTGGGAGTTCAGAAACAGAAGCTGCTGCTCGTCTTTAAACCAGACACAAGAAAGTGCTGCTGCTCAGCGTTTCTCTGACTTTGAGGAGGTCGCTGGTAATAAACTGACTCAACGGCACGACCATCACAGACTCCACCAGCAGCACAGGCAAGCACACAGAAGAACACAGAAGAATCATACACACAACTAAACACATGTATAATACTGTAAAGATCTAATACTGGTAATAAACCGACTCAACGACCACGACCATCACAGACTCCGGTAGCAACAGAAGCACAGCAAAATAGTTTGTAAATACATAATCTACTATATTTTTACAGCCGTTAAGAGTAAAAGGCTCTAACAGAACATAAGGACAGCTCATGTGTAAATGACAAGACTCTGGGTTTAGCGAAATTGTGAGTTGATTTGTGGAAAATATGACTCGATCTAAGGTTTGTAACAAGAATATCCTCAAAACTGTAGCAATGGTGGAGAATTTAAAAATGAAAAGTGCCAAAAATGTATGTGTGTTTGGTAATTTGTCCATTAAATGAAAATCAGAAGTAAACAGACTAGTGCGGAGAGGCTCAAAGTGATGGGAGTAAAAGAACATCCATCTTTACAACAGATGTTTGAGGAGATTCTTATCAAACAGGCCAGAAAAATTATCTCTGATTATCCCTCTCATGTCTTATTCTCCCAATATAAGCTGCTCCCATGTGGACGCCGCTGTAGAGTTCCAACTAGAACCAAAAAAAGATCCCTGAACAGGTATAAAAACTCATTCCTCCTGGTGAAGGTCTGCGCCTGGAGAAGGTCTGCGCCTGGAGAAGGCGGAACAGCGCGCTTCAGTCCGAGGCGAACGCACGTGTCTCCCGGACCGGCTGTGTGTGCGCTGGTCAGGACGCAGGCACAGCACAACGGACTGTCGTATACACTACGAAGGGGACACAGCTCGCTTAGAGACGGATAACTCGTGCGCTCCGAGGCGCGGACACAATTTACTTCGGGGGCTGACACTGCTGACAGTTGTGGGACCCGCGTCAGAGGAGACGGAGGAGAGAAGTGAGAGAGAGGTCGCCCAGGCTCGAAGAAAACGCACACAAAGTGTACATTAGGAGCGCGGAAAGAAAGAGTTTATACCCCCCAGCTGACGCTAGATGCACGCGCCTATCCTTCAAACATTCATATTAACGGAGGAAGCTTGCCTGTCACGGCGCTGGTGTGTGAGCCGCATGTGCGCCACATGTACTTTGTTCCGTTTCTTCTCTCTTTTCCTGTGCGCGCTGTACGAAACGCGCTGTATCCACGTGAATTAGTGAGAGACTTAGGCTTTGCCAAAGCTAAAACTTGTGCTTGTAATGAAACCGAATGTAACATCCCAGCGTGAGGTTGAAGTTTACGCAGTATTTAAAGGCACAGCGGCCCAAAGCGGCATCGATAAGAAGAATCGATAAGAGAGGAGACTAACGATTCAGTGGACTGCTAAAAATAGAACCGGTTCCCAAGTAGAACCGGCTCTCGATACCCATCCCTAATGGTGATGGGAGTGTAATGTGTGTTTGTTCTTTATTGTCTTTTTCTTACGTGTGGCAGCCTGTATGTCCAAGACCGATTTCCTTCAGGACAAAATAAAGAAATCTTTGAAAAAAAATGGCGTAAAACTCCCCAACGGGACACAAGGGTTAAAGTAATTCAACTGTTTTTAAGTACAGATATTTTTGAAAAAAGCAAGAAGTAAAAGTAAAAAGTCACCAAGTTTGTTTGATCTGAGGTGATGAAAAAAACAATAGACTTGATTCTAGAGATTCTGTGGATAAATATACAGTATTTTCTAATTCTTCTTCTCTCACGTCTGATTCTTATAAAAATGTAAAAATATAAAATGTACCGGACAGAACATAAATCAAAATCCAATCTTCAAACTGGGAGCTGGACGTGTTTAATTGTTTTAGAGCAGAGACACTTTCCCTGGAGCGGCGTGGATAATTGTTGTTGAAGCCTTCCATTTGTCATCGCGCTCTCACACACATGCCGCGCACCACACATTCGCGCACGCACACACACAGCGCACACACACACACAGCGCTCACACACACGTCTCTCCGATGCCGCGCTCCTCTTCTGCCGACGCACAAAGGCTAATGGGTAATTAATATGCAATAGTCTGTAACGCGCCGGCGATCTGAGCGTCTGCGCGGGGTTAATGAGTCGTTAATATGCGCCGCGCACACACACAAACGCAGCGTCCTCCACAATCACAGGAGCAGTGGAGTCCGCAGACACAGCCTAACGAGCCTGACGAGGTTTAATTAGAGGCTTTTCATTGTAAACATGTTGATTTAGAAGACTGACCAGTGTTTGGAGAATCACACGAGATCACAAGAGTTAACGAGATCACACAGACTAACGACGACAGAGGTTTAGGCTTAAAGTGACTAAAATGTGTAAGTTTAGGACTAAAGGGTCTTTCACACCAACACAACCCCCAGTCTCTGTCAGTAGGAGGAGCAACGTCTCTATGAGGCACCGATGTGAAAGAACATTCAGACAAACACGACTCAAACAGCCACAGTCAAACAAACACAGAGTGAGCATGTGTGTGATGTAACGCTTGACCAAAATGACCAAACATAAGTTCACGTGAGTAGTAGTTGTCAAACTTTGACGTCAAACAGATGTTTCTATTCTTACCTCACGGATTAAGCTCAACTGGTATTTCCCTCCACAGTCCAGCCTTCGTACTGCGGTCCCCGTAACTCCCCCGTGTTTTCCTCCATCCAAATAGAACCATTCTCCTTCGTAGTTACGTCCCGTTTGACCCCGTGTAAATAACAACAATCCATGCTCGGCTAAATACTGTTTTTCCGTAAGCGGTATTTTCGGTTTTCCGCACTATACTATTCCTGCACACTGGTTCGCTGGTTCTCCTGTGGCCACGGACCAATCAAACAGCTGCATTTGAGGCAACTGGCGACACCGACTTTACCTGCAAGTCTTCAAAAACCCGCCTCCACGACCTCTGACCCCGACAACCCCATTTACACCAAACACACGTGAGCCACCTGAAACTGGTTCAGACGGGCGACCCTCGGCCTGGTGTGAAAGAGCCTTAAGGCTTTGGGCAGGTTAAGATTTACCCATTAAACTCAACTTCAACTTGAGTTTTTTTGTAAAAAAAAAAAAATGTAATTACCCACAAAACAACTAAACTGTGTAAAAAGAGTTAAATGTTTGTGAAATCTGAATCATATTTATGTTTACAGTGAAGATACAGTCGAATCTGTCAGTCGAACTTTAGGAGAGCGTCGTGAATGAGGCCCCATTGTACTGACACATTATCAAACTATTAGTGACTCAACTAGAGCTGCAGATAACAATTATTTTCTTATCGTTTAATCTATCAATTATTTTTACGATTAATCAATAGGTCTATCGACACATTTTTGATTAATCGATTCACTAACTTATTACTTTTTATGCCTTAATAAAATATGATTTATTTGTGTAGATTTGTATTAGTTAAATGTATCCCTGGGAACATTATTATGTTTAAAGTCATAAATTCCATAGTAGGCACTGCTCAAAAAACTAAATGTATTTCACTCATGAGAACAAATATTACACAAAATGTACTAAATGCAAACGTGAAACAGTAAGATTTATGTCACTAATATGTGCATTAAATGAAGTCTATTGTTTTAGGTTTCTGACAGCGTTTCAAACAGAAACAGCTCAGAGCAACAGGCGAGAATAGAGAATAACACCATCGTCAAATATACAGCAGCTCCTGTCATGTGTTTGATGAAGCTGCACTGACCAGCGCATGGACAGTATGCACCGTTAAAGTGGCGTTTCTATTCATTCATATTAGGTTGCTCTCCTGGACTGAAACCTTTTTTTGAATGGTCTAGATCAGGGGTCCCAACCACCGGTCTGGGGCCCAAAACCGGTCTGTGGGCCATCTGCTACCGGGCCCACAGGATCTTTTAAAATGTATTTTATATTTATTTATAGTTTATCAATACTTCCTTGTGATTTACTATGAAAATATTGTGCCATTTAATCCAATAAGCAGCATTCAAGCAAAAAAGAGCTCAAAATCAGCCCAATAATCAGTTGTTTGCATTTGACGTTGTTGTTATTGCCGCTACCAAACCTCAAACGGTCCTTACAAGAAAAAGGTTGGGGATCCTTACTCTGTAAAGCTTTGTGACTCTGTCTGTGAAATGTACGATACAAATAAAGATTATTTAAGTGTTTCTCACATGGACTGCAAATGCACTTTGGGTAGAAATACAGCGCAGATGTTCATAGTGTGCGTGGATCAATAGGGGTTATGCAGTAACGTCTTCCGCACTCAGATAGACATGGGCCGCTACATCCGGTGGAGTAGTTGCCATAGTGACAAAGCTGTTTACTCCAAAGGCGATGTACATCACACGAGTCCTGAAGCAATCCTCTTAGAAAAGACGTTTTCTTTGTCATCTGTTTTAGACGCAGCGATGGCTGTTACAGCAGGAAAAGTGCCGCTTCTGAACCAGGTTTTCATGAGGAAAAGTTGTAAAAGTGAGCGAACAACACGAGCTCCACGCATACGGAGGTTTTCACATGAAAAAATAATAAAAGTGAGAACTCCGCGCACAGAGCGAGACTCGCTGCTCATGAGCCCGGGCAGAGGTGCTTTGGGCCGTGAAGAAGTGAGCACACACAGACAGCTCCGGCCCACGGCGCCTCTGCCTGGGCTTAGCACAGTCGGCAGGTGCGCGGAGCTTCTCGTATGTGGGCGGAGCTTCTCGTGTGTGGGCGGAGCTTCTCGTATGTGGGCGGAGCTTCTCGTATGTGGGCGGAGCTCACGTAGTCCGCTCACTTTTACAACTTTTCATTATGAAAACCAAGCGGCACTTTTCCTGCTGTTACAGCCGTCACTACGGCTACAACAGATGACAAAAGAGAACTTTTTTTCTAAGAGGATTGCTTCAGGACTCGTCTGATGTACATCGCCTTTGGAGTAAACAGCTCTGTCACTATGGCAACCACGCCACCGGATGTAGCGGCCTCTGTCTATCTGAGACCGGAAAGACGTTAGTGCATAACCCAGATTAAACCTTTAAAGACACGGCTCAAAAAGCGACGCATCGGCTGCTCCACATGCATCGATACATTTTCCTAATCACCATAATCAATTACGTCGACTAATCGTTGCAGCTCTAGACTAAACCCATTCACTTTTGTTCTACAATAAAGACCTGACTAAACAGACTTAGACGTGATTGTCCTGATGGAGAGTCTGGAGCTGTTAAAGGTTTTTATATCTTTACATTAATCTGCTGCAGCTGCACTTTTCCCATCGCTCTGACGTCCTGGGATTTCCTCGGAGCGTTCCAACGGAATCAGAGCTCGCATCAGGAATTCTGCCTCAGCAAAAAGACGGAATAGAAAACTCATTTCATTTTAATGTGTCGCGTTTCCAATCAGCGAAAAGTCTCTCCTCTGTGAGAACGTCCCAGCAGCCAGTTTCCCCGTCGCTCTGCAAACAGGAAAAAGCTATTGTGTGTCATCATCTGCTCCTGTTCATACAAACACCACTTCTGTTCATACAATACAACTTCTGTTCATACAAATATAACTTCTGTTCATACAAATACAACTGCACACCAATAATACAAGAATACAAATACAACAGAAGACAAACACTACGAGCTTCTGTTCAAACAAACACAAGTGCACACAAACGACACCAACGCGCAGCGACAACAGCAGGAAGAGGATATTTAAGCCGACGTTTCCCCGGTTTATTAGCCACAATAGACTTTAGTAACAGCACCAGTCACATTCTGCTGCTAATGTTTGTTTTTTATGGGAAAAAGGATAAACTGTGAGCCGGAGAGAGGAAAAGGAGAAAGGAGTGTAGAGGAAAGAGGGAAAGTCATGGTTTGAGCTGAGACAGAGAGACGAAGAGAGAGAGAGAGAGAGACGAGAGAGAGAGAGGAGAGAGGGAGAGAGGAGAGAGAGAGAGAAGAGAGAGAGAGAGAGAAAGAGAGAGAGAGGAGAGAGAGAGAGAGAGGAAGAGAGAGAAGAGAGAGAGAGAGAAAGAGAGAGAGAGAAGAGAGAGAGAGAGAAGAAAGAGAGAGAGAAGAGAGGAGAGAGAGAGAAAGAGAAAGAGAGGAGAGAGAGATGAGAGAGAGAGAGAGAAGAGAGACATGTACTTTAAAATTAGTGCTGTCAAACGATTACTTTTTTTAAATCAGATTAATCACACTTTCAAATTTTGATTAATCACAATTAATCGCAGTTAATTGCTTGATTGCAGACTTTTAAAGATGTTCTATAAAAGACCACAACATTTTGAAAATGACTGTTAGAATGTCTTAACATTCAAATGTTTGAATATGTCAATTATAATTATTTTCACTCTACAGTTGGTTTATTCTGGTTATGATTGTTCCACTGGAAGGTAACTTGTATGTGGGATCACCTGTGGACAGATGCATAATCATTGATATTTTGCGTCCCTGGGTCTTTAACGATGTTAGTGGGTCGACATGCTGTGGCTCCATTTAGCAAAAGAGTTGTTTAACTTATCTGTGATGTTTTGTTAACACTGTCGTGCTGGGCTTGATGTTGATGTAATTTAGTCTAGTAGCAGCGCTCTTGCAGCCGCTGCCTCAAACACATGTTTGGTTTTAAGGTCGTATTTCAAGCTTGTTGTGCTTCGTTGAAAGGAGAGTTCATCACTGCAATATGTGCACACTACCTTCGTCTTATCTAGAGTCCCGTCGGTATGTTCCGCCGAGTTCTGCCGAGGCGAGCGCACCGGTCGTTGTCTCTCCTTTCATCTTTACATCGTGTATTCGTTCACTCGAGCTACTACGCAGACCTAATAACAACCTGCGCCGCCGCCTTCCAGGTATCCCTCCGCGCAGTACGCGCTCCCTCCGCGCTGAAGCGCGTACTGAGTGGTCAAATTAAATAGTGCGATTAATCTGCGATAATTCATGATTAATGTGTTAATTTCTTATGATTAATCGCATGATTAACGCGTTAACTTTGACAGCCCTAATTAAAACACATACTGCATAAGTGTTGGCGTATACATTTTGTATTTCTGTGCAGTCCAACAACAAACATCTCCACAGATAAATATAATCACAGCACTAAACATGAGTCTGAAAGGTGATTGGATAGAAAGGTTCTGGAAGATCTGAGCTTTAAAACGAGAATATTGTTGATCAGCCAGGTTTGGGCCGATAATCAATCCTGTCAGTGCCCGAATATGTTGTCGAGTCTCACACAAAGACCTCGATTATGATGAAAATAATAATCACGATTATTTAAGGAATATTTAAAATCACTAATATTCAAACAATGATTTGTTTAGAAAGAGTGCAGAGCTTTAGTTCTTCTTAAATGCGGAGATCAGATGAAATGAGTGAGATATCTTCTAAAAGTGAACCACTGTAAAGTATTATACAACTGTAAAGAAACAGTCTGGAATCTACTTGTATAAGTCAAGGAAATATCTGAGCTTACAAACTCACTCATGAGTCACGTTTAATATTCTTGATTCCTCGATTACACATTTTTTGTAAACAATTACAGCAATAATCATAATTGAAATAAAAATGTGATTAATTGCACAGCCCTACATAGACCTTAAGGTTTGAACCACAACACAATGGAGCATTACGTTACACATGTTGTACAGACACATCAGGTCTCAGACAGACGATGGTGCACACGGTTGTCTCAGCTGGTTGTACGTACGATTGTCTCTGCTGGTGTTGTATGGTGACAATTGTCTCTGCTGGGTGTTGTACTGGTGAGGTACGGTTGTCTGACTGCTGGTGTTTGTCAGAGTGAAGCAGCAGAGTTGACCTACATTCTCACAGTGGCAGCAGCAGCAGACGCAGTTACATCAGCCACATAAGATCAAACACCGTCTGATTCGGAGGGATTTTTCTATAGGAGCCTCACATACCACACACCACACACAGCTCACACATATTTATGCCTCTCACACACACACCTCATACACACACATCAGAGAGAGAAGGAGAAAGCTCTATTCCTGCAGGAGCCTCACACACGTCACAGTCAGACTGAACAGAAGCATCATCACAGTCTGATACAGAAACACACACATTCAAAAGGTTTTTTTTCTTTGTGTGAGTGTATTTCATATGGACACACATATTGTACCACAGTTGCCTAAAAAGCCACAGTAACTCTCTGTATTTTCACATTTTTCTCACCAAAGTCTCACTTCTACAGGATTCATTCTAGACTTTTAAACTCCAGACTCAACTCTGTAGCAGTGAGTTTATAAAACACTACAGAGCAAAGCACAGACATAAACCAACAGGACCATCTGAGACGAACAAAACTCTGCAGGAGTGAAGTGTGGACAGACACATGTAAGATTTACTCTGACACAAACAGAAGATCTGAGCAGAAAGGATCTATGACTCTGTTTAACCCTTTGAGCTTCTACAACCTTCGAAACCCGTCCCTGAAACGTAATCACCTTGATGGTCACACTTCCATAAACACGTGGTGAAAAGGAGGATCTCGACGCTGGTGTATGTCTGTTTAACCCTTGAGCTCCTTCATGTGAAAACACCTGGTCACACTGCAAACCCTGTGAAAGGATCTGATCCGGAGCAGCTCATGTGACCTAAATACAGAATCCTCCTGAGCCTCTGGAGACGCCCGGCTTTTACTGCTGCGCTGTACGCAACGCCTGATGAATATTTCACACACACTAGCGCAGGATGAGCCAGCGTCTGAGGGGACACCGCCTTCAGCAGGAGGTGGAGGAGCGTCTGAGGGGACACCGCCTCAGGAGGAGGTGGAGGAGCGTCTGAGGGGCACCGCCTTCAGAGGAGGTGGAGGAGGTGGAGAAGGGACAGAGCCAGCGTCTGAGGTGGAGGACATCAGAGGAGGTGGAGGAGGAGCGTCTGAGGTGGAGGACATAGAGGAGGTGAGGAGGGACAGAGCGTCTGAGGGGAGGGGGGAGGACCTGGACGTGAGACATGAGCCAGCGTCTGAGGGGACAGCGCTTTAGAAGAGGGGGGTGGAGGATTGGACCTGAAGGTGGAGGTGGACATAGCGTCTGAGGGACACTGCCTCTGACCCAGCCTCAATTCACTTTTTTGTTGTAGATTAATCTGGGTTATTCTCAAAAGTCTATGATGCAGCAGTAGTTATTATTGTAGAACAAGTCTAGTTCTGTGAATATTTATATAATATAATAGCGGTATTGTGTACTAAACCGGCCAGAAGCCATGGTCCTAGATAAATCTGTCTCTCTGGAAAATAAGTTGAAAAGCCCTGGTCTGAGAAACCCACCTGCCTCTGGGGCTTAGGAGGTGGAGGAGGTGGGACATGAGTGAGTGTCTGAGGAACACCGCCTGCTTCTGGGCTTTAGGAGTGGGACATGAGTGAGGTCTGAGGGACACCCCTGCCTCTGGGCTTTAGGAGGTGGAGGAGGAGGGACATGAGCAGCGTTTGAGGAGAAACCGGCTTCTGTCACAGCTTAAGTCACATTTCTTTAAAGTCGTGTTCTGGGGTTTTAGGAGGTGGAGGTGGGACTGTGCTGTCTCACATGTGTGACTTTAGAGTCTGGAGCGTTTTAGGGTGAAGGTGGAGGAGGTGCAGGTGGAGCTGGAGGTGGTGTTTGACCATTAAGCTCTGAGTAGCACTTTATGTGTCATGACGGTGCAGACATGTGAGGATGACAGGGGGCGCTAGAGAGCCACAGAACTGGTGAGTTTACTTTGATTTATACAGTGATTTAGTTAAATTACATGAGACAGTGAAGGAGAAGTTCTGCAGATGGAGAGGTCACATTTAAGACTTATAGAAGGATTATTTGGTTTCTCAACACGGGTGATGCACGTACCTGATCTGCAGAAAGAGTCTCCGCTCACAGACATAAACAGTGAAACAAGTCGAGCCAGGGCTGTTGTCAGTAAGTCCAAGAGTTTATCTGTGAGAAAACCAAAGTTCTGCTGCTAAATCAACCATTTGTGATGAAACTCCACCTACGACCCTTAAAAGTGACATTCAGTCTGTCAGACCGGTTCAGACCTGGTTTAGACCTAGTTCAGACCGGTTCAGACCGGTTCAGACCTGATCCAAACAGCTGAGAGCAGACTGTGGCCTTGTTTTATTCAAACTAGTTTCTGCAGACAGATATACAAACAGCGTCTCTTTCTTCTTTCATGATGATCGATAATCCCTTTATAAAAACCTTTTTAAGACAACCAACATTTAGGGCGTTTGACGGGCATTATTCACTTCAAAGTGCAAAAACTGGACGCTTCAACACGGTCTGGTCTGAACGCAGCTTAGCTAATGTTACATGTGAATCCAGGGTTTCTGTGAGATGGAGCGTCCAATTTAAGACCTTTACAAGCCTTTTTAAGACAACTAGAACACAATAAAACACTTCATGAAGCAGAGGGTTTTACAATGTTGTTTCTTTTCTCTCCTGTGTCAAAACAACAAAATAATCCACTAGTCTTACAAAAAAAAAACAGGCTATTTTCAGTCTTTTGGTTGAAAAGAGCTGCTGAAAGAGACTAAATGCCTAAACCAGGATCACAAACTCCACAGCGCAGCCAAAGACGGCTCCCGAGATGATTTCTGATGAATATTGATCGTGTCCCACTGATAAAACTTTTAACTGAATGGTACAATGTTTTCAACCTGCAGTTAGCTTCAGTTTATAAAGACAATGTAGCACAAAGGCAGAGATGCTTGTACCTGATTCTACCTGGAGAGGGACATGTTTTTAGTGATAAGAGAAACTGAGCCCCAAAGGAAACCCACTCAGACACGAGGAGAACATGCAAACCCCACATAATTACATCCCGACTGTCTGGAAAACCTCTAAGATGCACCACAGTATTTGCAATTCAAGTGATGTCGTCTGATTCCTTTTAAAATGAGAAAGTTCCAAAGACAAGAAGCTACATTTCTGAGTTATTTCAGTTTCACTCAACCGAAAAGTGTTCCAGATGCACATTACAGCGGCTGGAACATCCTCTCTGACTGCAGAAGTGAGGTTTGTCCAGGCTAAAGAGAGAAAGGAGGAGAGTGAAGGAAGTGAACTGGCAGCAGACGGAAGTGAAGACTCAGACAGATGAATACAGCTTCTGATTTGAACCTAAAATTCAGAGCGACTTCTGTATGGAAGTGTTTATCTGGATTCTGACACAGAGCTTTCTAAACTGTAACTTCCTCTTCCTTTAATAACCCCAGAGCTTTACATTTACACTTCCACAGAGCTGCAGAGATGGAGAAAGTCTATTTCAGTTCAATAACGCAGAGGAAGTTCCAGGCGACGTGTTCATAAGAAGTGACGGAGCAGAGGAGAGAGACGGAGGAAAAGCTGTGTCGATCATAAAGACTGGACAAAACCCCAACGAACCATAAAGTCAGTCACTTAAAGAGCAGAAACAGGATCAGAAGCAGGCACAGGTGAACAACAGATTAGTGCTGGAGTTCTTTAGTCTGTGTTGTCCTGCCCAAAGACATGAACCTGCTTCAGCCGCTGTGTTTGACTCTGAAGCTTCTCCAGACTGTTTTCTGTCTCTGTGTTTGACCCTGAAGCGTCTCCAGACGTTTCTGTCTCTGTGTTTGACCCTGAAGCGTCTCCAGACTGTTTCTGTCTCTGTGTTTGACCCTGAAGCGTCTCCAGACTGTTTATGTCTCTGTGTTTGACTCTGAAGCGTCTCCAGACTGTTTCTGTCCAAACTCACATGTCCAGGCGTCTAAAAGAGACTGGCTTTATCAAACGTGTCATTGCAGAACAACCCCAGCAGCTCTCTCGCTCCAGTCCTGTCTCTCAGCCTCTTGATCCACTCTCTCTCTCTCTCTCTCTCTCTCTCTCTCTCTCTCTTTTTCTCTTCTCTCTTGGGGATCAGACTTTGACATTGTCCGCTGTGACAGGCGACAGTCAACATCGAGAGGAGCAGACAAACCAAACACAGACTGCTCACAACACGACAGTTCAGTCTCATGTTCCTCAGGCTCATTTCTGCCTCATTCAGGGAGAAGTCCAAAACTAACTGGAGCAATTACTTTTGAACAACTGCACTGGTAGTTAATCACAAAACAAAATGTAAATTCCAAAACACAAACATCACTCTTCCTGTTCTATAGTATAACTTTGTCAGGCTGGTGCCGGACTGTGTCTCTGCTCAGAGTCATTCCACTCCAGCTCTATGTCTGCTCTCACAGAACTGCAGACAGTTCTCAAAGGCAGGAAGTACAAACATGTGAACACAATTAACAACTTATTTATTGAGCTTCATTGTCCATGCACATAGCACTTTAGTATATCTGTATTAGGGCTGGGCGATTATCGCTATTGCAATTTATATCACAATAATACACAAAGCGATGATGAACGACAAAGTTGTGCGATTATTGCCCACGTGCGTCTTGTTTCAGAAGTAAATGAAGCTCTGCGTGTGACTGCAGCTTCATGTTACGCTCCTCTGACACCTTCGTTTGTTCTACTTCTCTTTTCTCTCAGTGATTCATGAGACTGACGACATGTAGAGACAATACCAGCTCACAGGTGTACACTGTGCTCCGCAAAGGATTTAGGCTTTTTTGATCGACTGACTGATTTGATACAGTTTGAGTTTTAATTTCAGTTCATTCAGATCAAAAGGTTACTTACGGTAAGGTAGGTAAGGTACACTTTATTGTCCCCGTAGGGAAATGTGTCCTCTGCATTTGACCCTGGATCCTTCAAAGCCTCTGGAGCATCTCCTCAGGAGCAGTGATCGCCGCAGTGCAGCGCTCGGGACCCATCTCCAGGTGTTGTTGCTAGGCTTGGTCAGGACTACCGTAGCTGGAGGATATTACCCTAACATGCATGTTATTGGTTGGTGGGGAAACCGGAGTGCCCGGAGAAAACCCACCCAGACACGGGGAGAAACATGCAAACTGCTGTGAGACAAAATGCTGTGAGACAAGAGCGCTAACCGTGCCTAACTCAGCCACCGTGCTTATAATGCTCACCTATCGACAACACAGAAGTTAATCGTTGTTTCCAAGACAGCGACACGTCAACAACGTCAACTTGTCAAAGTAAACTCAGACTTTTTACAAAAGAAGAGAAGAAATAAAGCGGCGATGAACGATGTGAAGTCAGAGTCTACTGTACTGTGCTCTTTCTCTCTTTTCTCCACTCACACTGCTAACGTTGGTGATACAGAATCTAGACTTTATAAGATTCATTTCTAATGCTTCTCTTTGCCTTTAGCGCACATGTGTTTGTGAAATCTGATCCCACCAGCGCTGCAACATGACTTTATTCAACTAAGATAAAACGTTTCATTCCAAACTCAGAGCTCTGGTTCTGCGTGGACAGGGATAGGTCCTGTCTGTGGAGCGAAGGATGAGAGCGAGAGGTAGAGACGGAGAGGAGAAGAAACAGAGCTGAGACTGTGACTTTGTAGAAGTTTAGTAGAAATGATTGATTTGATCATGAATTAATCAGCTTGTTGGATTTTCATTCGCTGCTCAGCCCCGTCTCACAGTCGAACTTTGTTATTGTCCTTTTGTTCATCTCACAGAAACACAAACATCTCTGACACGTTTAAGCTCAATGGGTGTCATTCTGAAACGTTCTTGAACAAATTGTTCTTAACGGAAAATATTCTCTGTACGAACAATCGAACACTGAGGAGCACTCGTAAGAACAAAAAAGCTGTTTCAGATTTTTATTTCTTAAAAATTCAGCCTACATGATTGTAGGTTATGTATTTTTATAATTATATATGTAAAACAATTTGAGAAACAAAAAAGTCATCACTCATGCTAAAATGACTCCTTTAATAAACCTGCAGCAGCTGTCCCAGCCTTCTGTGATCTGACCCCCACAGGACTCAGGACCCTGTGTCCCCCCAGGACCAGAGCCTCTGTGCTCTGTCTGTGCACCTCGCTACAGCTGCTGCCCCTCTCCCCCGCTCCCACACACACTCGTTCTACCGCGACGTGAACGCGATACAAACGACAAAGCCCAGCGTTATTTCAATACATCTGTGACTTGAACATGCTGAGTGTGTTCATGTGAGTTTGGACATTTTTAAAAGACGCTGACGTTTTTAATCAGCAAAAGCGCTGCTGCAGAGGAGGAAGCTCCAGCAGAAATCTTGTGAATGACGCGCTGTGTCATTTTGCCATATAAGGAAGTATGCATTTCATTTTATGTAAATAACTGTTCGTAGCAAGGCTGTTAGGAAGGAATTTGGCTCGTTACGAATCGTCATGAATCACACAGTTTTCACAGCGGCTTCTTAAAGTGGAAGTTACGCACAGATTTTACGTAGATTTTCATGAATGAGGCCCATTGTTCCTGACAAAACGACCCAAAAGCAGCGATTGGTTAAAACAAAACAGCCCCCGCCTCCTCTAGATCGAACGAACCAATGATGTGACGTCAGACAGTTTACACAAAGAGAAATGAAACTGCTCACGCATCAGGTGTTTTCTATCAAAATCATGGTTTACAGTGAAATATGTCCAATAATAAACCACATTTCTGTCCCAGTTTGATTCTAAGACCTATTGTATGTCTCCTGTAAGTCTGGTATTACCCACAAACCCCTGCTCCTCCCTCCGTCTTTTCTTCTGTCGCACATCAAAGTCGTTCCATCCTCTTTCTCTCTTTCTCTCCGTGTCCACATTATTGAATCTCTCTCGTTCCAACATCCCATTACCCACAATTCCATCCGACGCTTCATCCCATTTACAGCTCGTTTCTGCTCCTTTGTGTGACAATCGGCCTTTTTATTACCTCACTAAAGTCCAACATGGCCGACCTGAATCTGAGACGTCTGAAGGGCTGAGATTCTAGAAGAAGAAGTCGTTATTTCTGTAAAATAAAAAACGTCCCAGTCACAGCTTCAGTCAGATTATGATTTTAACAGAGAGTCTGGTTTTGTCTTTGTCCTGCAGAATCAGCCTGAGACACACATCGGCTGAGTTACGTCACTGAAGGAGGAGAAGAGGAGGAAAAAAATAAGGACTACGAAGAAGAAGAAGAGACTGCCAAAGAAAAAGAAGACGGAAGAAGAAGAAGACTACGAAGGAAGAAGAATAATGACCGAAGAAGAACGAAAACGACTACCAAGACTACAAAGAAGGAAGAAGACTACAAGAAGACTTTAGAAGAAGACTACAAAAGATAAGAACTACGAAGAAGAAGACTACAAAGAAGCACTACGAAGACGAAGAAGACTACAGAAGAAGGAAGAAGAAGACTACGAAGAAGAAGAAGACTACGAAGAAGAAGAAGACGACTACGAAGAAGAAGACTACGAAGAAGAAGAAAAAGAAGAAGACTACGAAGAGACTACTAGAAGAAGACTACAAGAAGAAGACTAACAAAGAAGAAACTACAAAAAGAAGACTAAAAAAAGAAGACTACAAGAAGAAGACTACAAGAAGAAAAACTACAAGAAAGAAGACCGAAGAAGAAGAGACTACAGAAGAAGACTACAAGAAGAAGAAGACTACAGAAGAAGACTACGAAGAGACTACGAAGAAGAAAGAAGACTACAAAGAAGAAGACTACGAAGAAGAAGAAGACTACGAAAGAAGAAGAAGAAGACGAAGAAGAAGACTACGAAGAAGACTACGAGAACGACTACGAAAGAAGACACGAAGACGAAGACTCAAAGAAGAAGACTGAGAAGAAGAAGAACCTAGTAGTAGTCGTGGGAGATAGTTTGTGTTCAGATTATGTTTTTTTTGATTATGGTTTCAAGTCTTAAAGTGAAAGGAGTCAGTCCAGACCTGGGCAAACTGTGGCCCGTTGGCCTGATGCGGCCCTCAGTCCATTTTACTACAGTCATGTTTTTGAGTTTTAAAAATAACACAAAAAAAGACATAATAATAGATAAAATAGTGTATATTTATAAACCAAGACAGCCCATTCCTTCACCTTTAGTCCAGAAGTGTGACCTCTGGAGAAAAAAACATCCATCCTGTTCTAGACATTTAGAAATCATCACAGAACCATTTAGAACCACATCAGTCCAGGTCGTCTCACAAATCACCTGCTTCTCTCACGTCTACAGTCGAGCTTTGTCTGACGCTAATGTTCCAGTGTTTCTTTTCTAAAACCATTCATCTGTCTCTCCTCCTTCTTCTCTGCTCACTCTCCTCTCATCCATCCATCTGGGTCTCTCCCTCATTTGTACAGATCATTCTCCTCCTCCTCCTCCTCTTCTCACATCTATCTCTCTCCTCTTCCTCCTCCTCTTCTCATCCATCTCCCTCTCTCCTCCTGTGTCAGCTGTTTAATCTGTCTTTAGTCTCGTGTCCCTCCTCCATCACTCCTTCTTCCTTCCTTCTACAAAACCCGATCCTCTGCTCACACTTCACACCGGAGCCTTAAACCAACACTGTGGGACAATAAAGAGTCGCTCAAACATGTGATTAAAGATATTTTAAATTGGGAAAGTGTGAAAAGATAAAACCAAACTGTAGTTAAACATCCAGAGAAAAGAAATGACCTGGATTCAAACCACCAGCAGAACATGCAACGACTGCAGACTGATGTCCAAACCTCTCGACAGTGCATTAGACCAGACCTGGGTAAACATTTCTTCTTTGTTTGACTTGTAGTTGTGGAGTTTAAAGAATATAGCAGTAAATACATAAAATAGATTAAAGAGCCTGAGTTTGACAGAAACGTTCCTGCAGTCATTAGAATCTGATTCTCCTCTGGTCCTGTGCGCGTGTTTGGTTCAAATATGACCCTCGCGCTGTGCTCAAAATGTCAGATGGCTTGTTTATTTTTGAAAATGCTAACTTCCTGTTGACCTGTTCATTTCCTGTTTAGTTCATTTCTATGATGTTTTCACTGCCTCAGTCAAACATGAATAAATCCGACAGTGAACAGTGAGTTGTGTTTCTCTGAAAATACGTTTAAGACAAATCAGAAGAAAACTTCACAAAAGAAGCAAATGTGTTTCTAAAAGCAAATGTTTGTGTATTAATTAATGCAAACGCTAAAGTCTGACACTTTGAAAATGAACATCTCACATGTTCAGCAGGTTTTAATCAGACCTGGCATGTTGCACTCGAGGGGGAGTAGAGGGTCACACCACAGTTTGGGCCCAAACTATTAGAATCTTACATAATATAATACACATTGTAGCACAACAAGACATAGGTGCACAGTAGCCAAGTGGTTAGAGCTCTGGCTTCCCAATAAGGAGGTCGTGGGTTCGACTCCCGGGTCGGACCATATCAACATCTCACGATCTCTCTGGGTGGAGTTGCATGTTCTCCCCGTGTCACCGTGGGTTTTCTCCGGTTTCCTCCAAAAACATGTATGTTTAGGTTCATTGGGCATCACTGTAAATGTCCCTTAGTGAGTGAATGAGAGAGTGAATGTTTGTCTGTCTAACTCTGCGGCAAGTTGGCCACTGTCCAGGGTGTTCCCCGCCTAAGGCCCAAAGTCACTGGGATAGGCTCCAGTCACCCGCGACCCATAACGGGATTAAGCGGTAGAAAATGAATGAATGAATGAACATTAGACATAGGTTCACAATAGTAAAATATACATTGGTCAAAAATACTCCAGATAATAGGAAATTGTGTCTGTTTTCCACACAAACAGATAATATGTACGTTAAAACGCCCACACAGATCTAATTACCAGCCACCCAAATAATTACCAGTTACCAAGATTTAAAGCTTTTAGTTCGAAGTAAAGTGTATCTTCTAGGGATGGGACGATTCACTAAAGTCACGATTCAAATCAGTTTTCGATTTTGCAGTCACGATTTTTGATTTTGTTCGACTTTGTTAGTTTATCTTGATTAACATTTCTTTATTACCTTAAGACACAAAATAAACCATAATACATAGCATTTATTATTTACTTTAGAGTCAGAACGTGTGTGTTTTCTCAACATTTGAACAGTTATATTTAGTGTTCATATTTAGAGGTCCCTCCACTCATCAGTTGTTAACGTAACATAATAAAGCACATTTAGTCAGGTCTAACACAAGTTACATTGTGACTATTCTTGTATTATTGTGTGCATTATACAACTACAGAGTGTGTGAGTGTGTGTGGGTCAGGGGCTGCTTAAGCAACACTGATCGATTCTGGCCTTTCGATTCGATCACTGCAAACTTCGATCGATTTTGCATCCCTAGTATCTTCCACAAAAAAAAAAAAAAAACAGTGACAGTGTCTGCTGTTGCTGTCTGAATAAAACAATAAAGAATTATTCTACACCGAATTTAACATGAACAACACAGTTTGTCTGACAAAGTGTTCTTCTGTCCTTCACATTTTAAAGGGAGAATCCTGATTGTCACAGTTAGATCAGTATCATCTCTGCTCAGGTGTGAGTTGGTGCTTTTCCCTCAGAATGGTTTTATATTCTAATGTTACTTCACAAACAGATGTACAACAATATTATGTTCATCTCATTTCTCTTCATTTACATCGTCTCATAAACAACACTTCTCCTTAAACACACGTGTACATCTCCACATGAACAGAAACATATTTACTTAAACCAGCTCCAACCTGGCAACCGGCCCAGAGCCACACAGAGGATGAGATTCTCCTCGTCAGATGTTGTAATGGCAAGTTTTCAAACACAAACCTGCTTTTACTGAAACACACAAGGAAGCAGCACGCACATATGTTTCTCCCAAAGCGCAGAGAGGAAACGTCGTGTGTGTATGTCTTTTCTAAGCACAGAGAGAAACCAGCGTGCCACACATACAAGAGGAAGCGTCGTGCGCACACATACGAGAGGAAGCGTCGTGCGCACACATACAAGAGGAAACGTCATGCGCACACATATGAGAGGAAGGGTTATGCGCACACATACGAGAGGAAGAATCGTGCGCACACATACGAGAGGAACCAGCGTGCGTGTATGTTTCTTCTAAAGCGCAGAGGAACCAGCGTGCGCACACATACGAGAGGAACCAGCGTGCGCACACATACAAGAGGAAGCGTCATGCGCACACATACAGTATGAGAGGAAGTGTCGCTATTTCAAAGACTTAATCTGCATTTGTAAAGAGAAAGTGTCTTCCTGTCGTTTTAACTGATGGAGACACTTCAGTTTAATGAGTGTTTTTGAGCTGTGACGCTGCAGATTCTGGGCTTTTCTTTACTCTATGTGTTATTATTTATATATATTTGAGCTTTTTCAAATCAGTCCCATTCAAAATAAAGCAAATATAAATCATCTGTTACAGCTGCTTCTGCAACAGATGATAAAAGAGGATGACATTCACAGTCTCCAACTCAAACCTGATACAAACATGAACAAAGGATTTAAACTTCCTCTTCAGTCTAAACCAGGTGACCAGCTTCAGCCTGTACAACTAACAAACGAGACATCAGACCTCACTGACCAGGCCAAGGGTCGTCTGTGTGAACGACTGAACGACAGGCGGCTCACGTGTTTGGAGTGAATGAGGCGGGATCAGAGTTTAGATCCTGGACAGGGCCCAATCCAACTTTCGGCCCGGGTCAGGCCCACATTTCTCACTTGGACTCAGGCCTAAACTCTTGCGGGATCAGAGGTCGCGGAGCAGGTCTCGTAGGAAGGGTTTTTAAAGAGAGGTTCGTGACTACTTGAGAACCAGCCAATCAGTGCACTAGTGTAGTAGTACTCCAGACTGGTCTTGGTCTGGAAACCAGTGTCTAGAACGCTGTATTGAGGTCTTGATCTCGTCTCAGACTCAAGCTCAATTAGGTTAGACATTAAGATTAATCTGTCAGATTACAAAAATAGAACGTCTGTTCTCTGTCAGAGCTGGACAAGTTATATTTTGTCTTTTTCGTCAAGCCTTACGTCACACTCAGGCATTTGTTTGTCGAAGTGGCTGGAATGTTCTGTCACATTGGTGTTCCAAAGAGACTTGAACACTGTCTCTCCATCGACAGAGACTGAGGTTGTGTTTGTGTGAAAGACAAGAGGATCCGTGAGTCTTGTCTTTGTGAGACACTTTTATCAACATACGGATTTGAAACGGTTTGATTGAAAAAGCATAGAATGTCTTTCAGTCTTTCCCTGCTCTAAAACATATTCACAGACTGTTATGTTGCTGCATTTCCAACCAGGTTTATTCACTTCCTTGGCGACGTCGCTCAGACTAATATTGTCTGATCAGATCTGTGTGGTTTGTCTCTAATTAAGCTCCACAGAAACGTCACTGCTTCATCTGGAATGTTCCACAGCAGACTCATGAAAGGATGTCAACATTATTAGGTTCATTATGATTATTAAAGACACAATACAATCATGTGAACAGAAGAACAATAATAAGAGAATAATGATACGTTCAGTCCCAGATTTCTCTCTCTGCGACCGACGACAGCTCCGTCCCTCAGAGTCGTCCAGAGTGAGACGTCACAGTGAGTCTGATGTGACAGAGACAGAGACACAGCTGCTAATGACGTCCCAGCAGAGACCGTCCCGCTGTAGAGACCGTCCGCTGCAGACACTCAGACTAACGCTAACGATGTGTCAGAATCACAGTGACAGAGTCTGCAGGAGCCGACTGGACTTCTGCTGTTCTAATGTGACGCTGGAGTTGAACCAAACAGAAATAAGACCATGATCATGTAGATTTTCTTGTCCATATGTGACCTGGATCTGATCTTTTCAAACACGACTGCAGTCTGATCGCTTAGTACGTCAACATTTACGTCACAAAACTCAACAAGTCAAAGCAGAAACAGCGGCAGAAGAAACAGAAAACTGTCAGTGGAGGAAAGAAGAAGTTTCCTAAAGCCTCGTAAAGCCACCATCATGTAAACTCCACTCGCAAACTCCACGCGAGTCAGACAAACACAAAGATAAACAAACCCATAAAGAGCCTATTTAATACCCACGATTATCAGAACTACTGCAGCAGAGCATCAGGTCAGTCAGAGGGAGAGGTGAAGGACAAACACGGTGGAGAAGGACTCACTAACAAAATTATTAAACTACAAAGTTGTCATCCAGGTTCTTTTATTCATTCTGCACAAATCAGTCACATAAAGTCCACAAAACATCGCTGCAAATCCATGTGTTGTTTAAAAAAGAAAAGTGTGTTGTTTCTTGTTTATTCGTGGCGTGTTGTGAGGCTTAGTCGAGTTATTTTAACGCCTTTATCATTGGACTACTTCCTTTAAAAGCTTTTCTCTGTGACACAGTGACAATAATAGTTAGACTTATATCCAGTCCAACTCTTTGTTGCCTGACCAGTCAGCCCCTCTACATTCTGTTTGAAGCAGAAGGTCTGAAACTGAAGAGAAGCAATGATTTCGTCGTCCAAAGTTAGGACGATCCAATCACAAACCCCCCCCCCCCCTCCGCAATTTCAAACTTTTTTTCTAACCGTCTCAAATATTCAAGATGGCGGACGTAGCTGATAGATCATTGTTTTCGGCTCTAGCTTCGGTTTTGAACAATTAAGAACGTGTTAGAGCCTTCACATAGGTCACTGCTCATTGAAAAAATCCTCGCGCTACATATTTACTATACCACCGGTTTACGCGTCGCTGCATCGGGGAATTTCTGGGTTTCTGTGATTGTTCACTCCGCAATCGGAAAGCCGTCCTCAAATTGAACCCCGGCGCTCTGATCCCAGACCTTACGTCTTTGTACAGTGTCTGTCAAGCGTGTAGGGACTGGCTGTCAGGCAAACTCTTTGGGCTTCTCAGAAACAGAACCTGGTAATGTACGTTGGTAATGTTTGTTGTTATTGTTATTGTAAACAGTAAACTTATGCAAGTGTATGATAAATGCAGGACAGATGAGTACTGTCTGAACGGAATTATAAAGAGTTTTAGTTCTAATCAGGAGCCAAAAGCAGCGCTCTGATTGGCTGAGCTCCAGTTTCACCAGGATTTATGAGAGGAAGTTGTCACTAGGGATGCACCGATCCAGCTTTTTCAGTTCCGATACCGATCCCGATACTTTAGAATTGATCATCTGCCGATCCCCGATATGAACCGATACTTGTGTAACGACTGAAATAGCTCTTTTTTCCTTTTCAAACATAAGACTTTTGATCATATGGTGTTATTTATACTGCAAGACAAAACTGAAGAGAGAGAAAGAGAAGAGAGAAAGAGAGAGAAGAGAAGAGAGAAAGAAAGAAAGAAAGAAAGAAAGAAAGAAAGAAAGAAAGAGAGAGCGTGAGGAGAGAGAGAAAGAGAAGAAAGAGAGAGAAGAGGAGAGAAAGAGAGAGAGAATGAGGAGAGAGAGAGAGAGAAGAAAGAGAGAGAAAGAAGACAGAAATAGAGAGAAGAAAAAGAGAAGCGAGAGAAAGAGAGGGAGAGCAAGAGGAGAGAGAGAAAGAGAGAACGAGAGGAGAGAGAGAAGAGAAGAAGAGAGATAGAAAGGGAAAGAGAGAGCGAGAGGAGAGAAAGAGAGAGAGAGAAAGAAAGAAGAAAAAAGAGAAGACAGAGTGGTAGAGAGAAGAGAGAATTAGAGAGAAGAAGAGATAAAGAAAAGAGAAAAAGAAGAGAGGAGAGTGAGAAGAGAGAGAGAAAGTAAAAGAGAAGAAAGAGAGAAAGAATAAAATGTCAAACATGAGACATTCTGGCTCAACATCAGACATAAATCAGACTCATTATGTCCAATTAAACACAACTAGGATATCGGCTGAACCGATATCATGGAGCCGATACTCGATTCAGCAAAATTTCCTGGATCGGCACCGATATTCGCAGATTCCCAGTATCGGATCGGTGCATCTCTAGTTGTCACATTTAAAACCTAAATCATGTTTGCAGTGTGAAAATCAGCTACCACACCTTTACATTTTTTCATAACCTTTATCCAGGAAAGTCCCATTGAGATTAAAACCTCTTTTTCAAGTAAGTCCTGGCCAAGCGGCAGCAAAATTCAAAACGTTGTGCTAGTGTAACCGGTGTAGACCCACACGAGGGACCAGGTCGGTGAAGTGTGTGGTGATATGGGATAAACTCACCCCCTCAGGTTTAAAAGCAGGACCGGCAGATTGGGCTAACGGGAGCGTTCCCTTTAGCTCAACGTGTTTGTCGGTCGCCTGCGGAACGAAAGATCCTGGTTCGACTCCCGCTCAGGTCGGTACTAACCACTATCGTCAAAGTAGCATAACTTTTCAGGGATAGTTTTTGCACAAAACAGCCTGAAAAATGTGAACCAACCCTGCAGTGTGACTATAGCCAACGCTAGATCAAAGCAGCAGGTTTTAATTTGGACAAACGACTTCCTGATCACAAGCTGCAGTTGTGTCTGTGAGATCCTCTTCTTTCCCCTCTGAGTCCAAATGTTGTGATGTAAGATAAGATAAAGCTACGGTCACAATGACCCGTACGACCTGCTACGACCTCTCTGCGAACGATTTTTGTCTCATTTCCTACGTCATTCTTGAGGCGTTGTTACGAAAAAACAGCGCTCGCAGCCCGTTCGTAAGTTCGTAGACAGGTCGATGGTCTTGTTAAAGATTTTCTACGACCAGTCTACGAACGCAGAGACTAAAGCCTGTGTAATATGCCTGAGCGGGAGAGTCAAAGTGGAGAGAGACGCGCTCTGGAGACTGCGCATCTCGTGAGGCGCAGTTTAGCCTGTACAGGAATCTGTATGAAAGCCCACGGGCCTGGAGTACGCGACGGAAACGCAGCTAGCTTTATACACGGAAAGGAACGGACAAGGAGCGTACGGAGGGGACCGGACAAGGCGCACGGAGACGGGACGGAGCGCGCAGGGGGCCCGGACCCAGAGCGCGGGGACCAGACCCGGAGCGTGAAGGGATGAGATCGCTTGAAACACGGCCGGACCATACCAGGAGCGCACGGAGAGGAACGGACCCGGGGCGTGCAGGAATATCGCTTGAAACACGGCCGGACCGGACCAGGAGCGCGTGGGGAAAACGCAAATCATCTGGAGATGGACACAACCACGGGGAGAACAGCTGTAACAGACGTAGACATTTGGACAACTTCTGCTCGCTGGAGGTGGAATATTGTTTTTGCTTCAAACTTTTTTATATGAACACAATGATGTCAGTGGATTAGTCTTCAGCATCCGTCTTCGCTTTGGGAGTTTTGGCGTCTCCTCTGGAATACTCAGGTAAGAAACAAAGCGGTTTTGATGTTTTTACGGAGGTTTGACTTTGTGAGTTTGTTGTGTTTCGAGTGTGAGAGACAAACAAGAGAACAGATTTCAGACAAAGCCTACACAGAATATAGCTATTCATAAGCTTATTTGTGTTTTGCTGGTGTGCAATTAGGTTATTGCTATTCCGATAATACATGGTTTACGAAAGGTTGAATAGCTAGAAACACCTTGATAAAGGCTTGAGTTGGACGCAGGGACATCGTGCAGCTCCCGTGCGATACAAAATAGATGTAGGATTACCGTAAAGACGCATTAAACAAACTTTAGGGCACACACAAGGATGTCGTACGGCTTCATTACCCCAAGAATGTCGTGAGTTGTTGGTGAGAGCTGAAAGTCTGCCGTAAGAAGACTGTAGGGAAACAGTTTCCACTCCACGAGCCACGTACGAACTCAGATTTACTACGACCTGTAAGATTCGTACGACCATTTTATTCGTACGGGTCATTGTGACCGTAGCTTAAGATAAACTTTATTGTCCCACTAGGGGGAAATGTGTCTTAGTGGGACAGACAAATCTGAGATCATGAATCCTCCAGACTCGTTTTCTGCAGCTGCAGCATGTCAGACACAAGATCAAAGTGTTTTTTCACCTGTGTCATTGCTTTTGCAGACAGTAGATAGAGCAACATTCAAACTCACACATTATCTGTGCTCATAGATCCCGTCGTGTTTCATTTCTGATTAAACATCTGGAGTGACACTCGATTAGCTCCGGACACAACATCAGACGCTTCATTTTCACAAAAACCCGTCTTTCTGTCAAACGTCACTCGGCTGCTTCTGTTTGAGCTGCACAAACTCCACACGACGGCGTTTAGAATCAGATTTAAAGAGGACGAAGAGAGACTGGACAGAAACGCAGAAGAACTGGAGTCTGAGAGGAAAAGAGCTGCAGGACCCGAGGGGAACGTCTGCTGAAGCCATAGTCACATTTACACAGAGAGAAGCTCAGTCAAGCACTAAAAACAAACACGACGCTGAACCAAAATAAACACAGACGCAGAGGAGGAAGAGAAGAGAGAGAAAAGCCCAGGATCCACTTCAGAGAGAGAAATGTGACTGAAGAGACACCAGCTCAGTAAACTCATCAAACTCACAGATGATTCACTGTTTGTGTCAGTAGATCATGGTCCTGCAGCTGCTTTCAAACCTGATCAAAAGCATCCCAAGTGTGTTATTGCTTATTGTGTAAAAGCCTTCAACGTGAACGGTTCTGGACAATACAGATCTTTTTTAAAGAATGGAAACACTGATATAGTTATAACAAGATGATGTAGATACATTTCTAGAGACGTGTTGAGAGACTACGCCATTAAAAAAAGGTTGGGCCGCACTCTGGCCTCTGCACAGTTTCCTCATAACTTTTACAAAACGAGTAATTAGAACTAAAGACACTAAAGAGTTAGAACACTCAACAATGACTTCTAATGAGGCTCTGACCTCATCTTTATAAGAGTCATGGAAGTATATGTCCGGAGTCTTTCATGCAATAACTTTCTGTAGAAATCAAGACAAAATAAAGCCACAGGGGCAGTTTGCTGTGAGTCTGTAGTTCTGCACGTAATTACAAAGATTGTCATAGTAACTCACCTCCTGTGCTTTTCTGCTCTTTTTTCATTTCTGCCTAATCTTTAGGGAAGCTACATTAAACTATTTACCCTGACAATAGTCTCAGACTTCAGTATCTTCACGCACCCAAGAGCTAACATGTCCATCCAGATGGTTTATCTCAGATATGTGTGAATCCACAAACACAGTTAAACCATCTGGCCTGTTTCAGACTCTCAAACCAGAGAGTCTGAAACAGCGGTGGTTCGGTCCAATCACATCACAGCAGCGTGGTTCTGAGGCCCAATCACATTGTAGCAGGGCGGAGTTAACACGGCTGTTAACACCGAGTCTGATTCAAGCTAAACAAAGATGGTGGCTCTCGTGGATGTTTGTTATTTCTTTTGAAGGAAGAGCAGTGTGACACTTGTTCTATCCCACACAGACATTAGATACACCATGACGAGTTGTTGCTGTGATTGGCTAAGCACAAATAAGGTCGGCCGCTCACCCAATCAGCTCCAAGTATTTCACTAAACACCCCACCTTTTCCCAAAAGTTTTCAGAGAGTCAAGTTCCAGATGGAGACTGTGGAAGAACTTAAATCAGAGTTCAACACAGATCCATCTGGCATAAGAGAGGTTACCCAAGAGCATCTTTCAGCCGAAATAATTACATGATTGTCTGGGACTTAAAACAAGTTCAGACCTTGGATCAAGGAGACAGAGAAATCAGGAAACCATGCCCAGACACCATCATGTCTTTCACACACCTGGACTCCTTTCACCAGAAACCAGATGGCAAGAAGCGTAGTTCATCAGAGGAACCCAGGTCACATCAGGCTGACCACGCCTCCAGGAAGTAACAGCAGATAAAAGACAAGATTCAAATGAGTAAATGACCCAGAAGAGTGTTTCAGACCCAGGTGTTTGTATATGTGTGAACCAGAATGAACTTCATGTGTGCAATTTTGAAATATTCTCCAAAACAAAAGAATCAATGTCAAAGTACATTAGCTTCAATTATAAAAGTCCTGACTCACTTCTGTCTGTTCAGCTGCAAAAAATCCACTTTTCTCACTAAACTGGAGCTTTGTTCACCCAGCAAATCTAAACTCATCCACACTCTCTAAAACTCAGCTGAAGTTCCTCGTCTGAAAACCAAAGACTCTTACCGTGACAAAGCCCGCTGAGCTCCTCGAATCCCGGCTGGCACACACACTTCCCGATGGGCACCAGCCACTCCCCCTCCGTGCTGCAGTGCATCCTGGGAGGTTCGTACAGCGGCAGAGAGTCGTTGACGCAGTGACCCACCACCTCCACCAGCTGCGACGCCTCCGACCCGGGAATAGTGTCCGGGAACTCGGCCAGACTCTTGACCAGGAAGGGGCAGCGCTTGTAGAAGACTCGCACCGACACCAGGGCGATGCACGCTCCCAGGTCCTGGAACGCCAGGTAGAAGCCTTTCCGGGTGAGCGGTCCCAGATCCCGGACTTCCGTGTTCAGCTTCATGACGCGATCTCCGAGGTCCAGCTCCGTGAAGCTCTCGTCTGCAGCGATAGTGTCGATCTTTATGTAACGGCTTTCCTTCAGAGCCCAGTCCTCCTCGTCTGAGATTCCCACTCCGTCCCGCAGCGCTCCGTCCTCCTGCAGGGGAAAGATTGAAGAATGAGATTGCTGTTTTCGGAGATATCCAGAAAAATTTGTCAAGTAAATTATTTAGTAACAAATGCTACAAAAAGAGTAAGTTATTTATGATCTGTTCTGTAAAATTGTCTCACTCACCTCGCCTTCGTCCCCGTTTGTCTCGTAGTAGTACATGTAGAACGTCTCTTTACTCACCTCGTCTTCGTCCCCGTCGGTCTCGTAGTAGTACATGTTGAACGTCTCTTTACTCACCTCGTCCTCGTCCCCGTTTGTCTCGTAGTAGTACATGTTGAACGTCTCTTTACTCACCTCGTCCTCGTCCCCGTTTGTCTCGTAGTAGTACATGTTGAACGTCTCACTCACCTCGTCTTGTCCCCGTCGGTCTCGTAGTAGTACATGTTGAACGTCTCACTCACCTCGTCCTCGTCCCCGTTTGTCTCGTAGTAGTACATGTTGAACGTCTCTTTACTCACCTCGTCCTCGTCCCCGTTTGTCTCGTAGTAGTACATGTTGAACGTCTCACTCACCTCGTCCTTGTCCCCGTTCGTCTCGTAGTAGTACATATTGAACGTCTCTTTACTCACCTCGTCCTCGTCCCCGTTTGTCTCGTAGTAGTACATTTGAACTCTCTTTACTCACCTCGTCCTCGTCCCCG
The DNA here is from genome assembly GCA_038363315.1 of Mugilogobius chulae. Lineage (NCBI taxonomy): Eukaryota > Metazoa > Chordata > Actinopteri > Gobiiformes > Gobiidae > Mugilogobius > Mugilogobius chulae. The sequence goes on from CM076409.1 coordinate 7,346,317, forward strand.
TTTGTCTCGTAGTAGTACATATTGAACATCTCTTTACTCACCTCGTCCTCGTCCCCGTTTGTCTCGTAGTAGTACATTTGAACGTCTCTTACTCACCTCGTCCTCGTCCCCGTTTGTCTCGTAGTAGTACATGTTGAACGTCTCTTACTCACCTCGTCCTCGTCCCCGTTTGTCTCGTAGTAGTACATGTTGAACGTCTCTTTACTCACCTCGTCCTCGTCCCCGTTTGTCTCGTAGTAGTACATGTTAAACGTCTCTTTACTCACCTCGTCCTCGTCCCGTTTGTCTCGTAGTAGTACATGTTGAACATCTCTTTACTCACCTCGTCTTCGTCCCCGTTTGTCTCGTAGTAGTACATGTTGAACGTCTCTTTACTCACCTCGTCCTCGTTTGTCTCGTATAGTACATGTTGAACGTCTCTCTCACCTCGTCCTCGTTTGTCTCGTAGTAGTACATGTTGAACGTCTCACTCACCTCGTCTCGTCCCCGTTTGTCTCGTAGTAGTACATGTTGAACGTCTCACTCACCTCGTCCTCGTCCCCGTTTGTCTCGTAGTAGTACATGTTGAACGTCTCACTCACCTCGTCCTCGTCCCCGTTTGTCTCGTAGTAGTACATGTTGAACGTCTCACTCACCTCGTCCCCGTTTGTCTCGTAGTAGTACATGTTGAACGTCTCACTCACCTCGTCCTCGTCCCCGTTTGTCTCGTAGTAGTACATGTTGAACGTCTCTTTACTCACCTCGTCCTCGTCCTCCGTTTGTCTCGTAGTAGTACATATTGAACGTCTCTTTACTCACCTCGTCTTCGTCCCCGTTTGTCTCGTAGTAGTACATGTTGAACGTCTCTTACTCACCTCGTCTTCGTCCCCGTTTGTCTCGTAGTAGTACATGTTGAACGTCTCTTTACTCACCTCGTCTTCGTCCCCGTTTGTCTCGTAGTAGTACATGTTGAACGTCTCACTCACCTCGTCTTCGTCCCCGTTTGTCTCGTAGTAGTACATGTTGAACGTCTCTTTACTCACCTCGTCTTCGTCCCCGTTTGTCTCGTAGTAGTACATATTGAACGTCTCTTTACTCACCTCGTCTTCGTCCCCGTTTGTCTCGTAGTAGTACATTTGAACGTCTCCTTGCACGTCCCCACTCCGCCCGGTAAACTGTTGCAGTCTCGCAGCGTGAACTTGAGTCGATGAAAACTCTCTGGGCTCCTTCCGTCAGGATCCAGTTTGTGTGGAGCCAGTTGTTCTGGTTCTGCTCCATCACTCGACAGACCTGGTAGGTGTGGATGGGAGCGTAGTCCTCGTCCACCTCGCCGATCTCCTCCCACTGAGGACGGGACAGAGGACAGGGGGTTAGAACGGGATGTTAAAGCAAAAAACAAGGACATTAGAGCAAAGACTGGGACGTTAGAGGAATCACCAGGAAGTTAGGACAGAGAGAGAGACGTTAGGAAGACATTAGGACAGAGAGGAGGAGCTGAGGACAACATTATTTAATTGATTGATTGAAATCTTTATTTCAAATACATTTTTCTCATTTCTTGAAAATTAAAATACAAATTAAAAGATACTATTTGAAATGTAGTAGGTGGAATTAAAACTTAAATGTAAATCCTCCCCCATTTTCAACTGTAGTTGTTAAACAATTATTTGTATTTATACAATAAGTTACATTACAATAAGTACTTTCTGTTTCATACAAATACTTTGTGTGTGAGCCAATACATTTTAAACACAACTAAAACAATCTAAATCTCTTTGTTTTTAAATTTCAATTCCATATTTTCTCTAGAACGTCACCATAAAAAGTGTTGTTACATAAACTTTTTAACATAACAGTCTCTTTAAACATCCTTTTAAACTGCACTAAGCTTCTGCTTGTTTTTTTAATCTTCATTTAATCCATTCCACAAATCCAGCCCAGAGTTTGAAAGACTTAGTTTCTTTATTGTTGTTTGAAGTTGAACTCCCTTCTCGTCTGTCACAAAACCATTTCTGGATATTTGCTGGTAATGCATCTTTCTTCGCCTTAAACATGATTCTGGAAATTTAAGTATTTTTGATTCCAAAAGAGTCTGTTTGTCTGGTCTAAATACCCAACTTATGCACAGTTTCTGTAGTGTCCACAGTGGATGTGTGTCCCCCAGAGCTCCACACAAGAACTCAGATATGCATCACATTAGGACAGAGATGAGGAGCTAGGAGGACATTAGGACAGAGATGAGGAGCTAGGAGGACATTAGGACAGAGACGGACGTTAGGGTGAAGAGAGAAGGACGGTAGCCAATGTAGAGAAAGGATATTTTCTTCTGTCAAAGCTAAAAACACAACAAAATAAGAAAAATGTTGAGAAAAAGCACACCTCCTGCTGAATACTGACTTTGTGATGAGCGAGACAAACAGTGGCGGATAAGCAAAGAAACAACAGGAACACTTGTGATCTGTTTGAAAAGAAAGACGACCTCCAGAAGCAGCTGTGATTGTAAAACAGAGCTGACTGTGAATCTGTGAAATGAAAACAACAGACACATGTTTCCTCTGGGTCCTAGTCATCACACTATTCCGCCCTCTGCTGGTGAATCTGTCAAACTGCATCATGTATTTGACTGGAGACAAAGTCAGCACGAGCATCAGAGAGAACCAAAGAAGAAGAAAAGGTGTATGACAGAAATAGACGTCACTGTCAGAGAAAAAGTTAAAAATAAGTTTGTGTTGTTGGCTGTCACAAACATCAGGCTGAAACACTGGAACTTGTCTGTGAGAGAAAGAGTCAGACGTGAGGAAAGCTGGTGAGAAAGAGCTCCACACTTTAGACTCTCACACAGGAGCTGGAGCGATGTTTGTGCGTCTGTGTTTGTGTGGAGCTGGAGTGTTTGTGGAGCCTGTTTTTCGTTTATGTGTCTGTATGTGTAGAGCCAGTGTGTTTGTGTTTGTGTATAATCCTCGTCACTTCCACTGCCTCAGACAAAAACAACATCACACTGATAAAGTTTGTTTTTGTGTTTAATGTGAAAGCCGCTGTTGAACCTGTCTGAGCCACTAAAGGATTAATATTATTATTCTTATCAGTGCAGACAATAAGAAGACGTCTTATTTAAGCACGAGGCGTTTGGGTGGAGTCTGTTTCTGTTCTGTGGTTGGACAAACCTGTGCACGTTATAGCATCATTATGAGTTTTTATGTCATCCACAAAATGTGTGTTTGACTGAAAATGTTCTCCTGTAAGAACAAATCCTGAGAACAGTCAGTTTTAGAATATTACTACTATAATTCTGGTTGGTCATCTTTTTATTTTTTTATTTTTTTTACAAATGATTGCTTGAAATATTGGAACGAAAAGAGTGATACAAACTCAGGTAAAGTCTCTTTTGTGTGTCCTCTATGTGAAACCAGGACCAGAGTGTAATGCAGGAGCAGACTCTGGGGAAGGACACAGCCGCCTGCCCACGGCCCACGGCTCACGACTCACGGCCCACGGCTTACGGCTCACGGCCCACGACTCACGGCCCACGGCTTACGGCTCACGGCCCACGACTTACGGCTCACGGCCCACAGCTTACGGCTCATGGCCCATGGCTCACGGCTTACGGCTCACGGCCCACAGCTTACGGCTCACGACCCACGGCTCACGGCTGGTGGATACAGGCAGATTTTCTTTATTTGTAATCACAGCCTGATCAGGGAGCAGTGACTCAGACAGTTGGGAGAAGACAGTCACATGTGAGAAGCTGTCAGACAGTCATGAGCAGCGACTCCTTTCTAAAGTATCTGTACTTTATCCTCCTACATTTTAAAAACAAGTGAATTACTTTTTTAAAGTCAGACCAGGTCAGAGCTGCTGCTGCTTTAAGATGTTTGAACAAATGAACAAGAGAAAATTGTCAAAGCTTTAGGATTTCTCACAAAGAAAACACATTTGTGATAAAAATCAGATGATTTATAATTAATTTACAGTAACATTACAACATCACAAACAAACACTGCAAACAAATAAATACATTTCTAGATTGGTTAAAATGTCTTTAAACTTAGATTTTAATCTTTATTTTTGCTTTTTGTTTGTTTGTTTGTTTGTTTGTTTGTTTGTTTGTTTTTGTTTGTTTGTTTCTTTACTTGATTAACTTGATGGACCTAGATTATATGATGTGTTTTGTGCCTTGTTTCAATAAATTTGTTCTTATTTTAAGTCAAATTATTTGTTGGTGAAGTCAGACATTTTTACAAGTGTGAGTCAAATCTCTTGAAAAGAATCAGAAATGTCTTGAAAAGCAAATTTAGCTGCTTTATTTCTAGTATTAGTGGTTTTAACTGAGACGAGAGAATAACTTTTGGCAGTGTGATTGTACTTTTTACTTAAGTATATGTATACACGTTTACTTTTATACTTTCACTCAAGTAAAGGAGTTCCAGCAGGACTTTGACTTTTAAGAATGAAATGAGCTTTTTCAGAACAGATTGAAGAAAACTTTGCTGAATGAGACACAAAGTTATAAAGCTAAAATAAATCTCTACACTTTCTTACGCCTGTTCACTGTCTCTGACCAAACTGAATGAACAGAGAGAGAAGTTTGTAATGAAATGAAACTGAACTGTAAAACTGTGGAGAGTCTGACTTCAGCACCTGGACGACCACAGAACATAACAAACGAGCGTCTTTGTCCCTGTGCAGATGTAAACGCTCCAGCCCAGTGCGTTCCTGCGTGTTCCTGCGTGTTCCTGCGTGTAGTGTGTGTCAGTGCGCGTGTTTCGTGCGCGTCAGACAGCGCACATTAATTGGGCGCCGCTCTCTGGGGACGGGGCCATTATCTGCATCAGTAGCGCTCTCTCTCTCGGCTAATCCAGACGCTTCATCATGTCAGGCTAATGTGGCCGCAGGGAGCAAACATGAGCCGGTGTTACGGCTTAATACTTCAGATGAATCACTTTTGTCTCCGCGCGTTCTTCTGCGTCTGCGCCACGTTTAAGGAAAGTTCTACAGTTTAAGAGGTTACAGACGAGTTTTAGAAGAAATCAGAAAGGTTTTGTCGAGGGGAAAAAGGTGAAACACTGTGTTGAGCTTAAAATATCAGTGAAGAACTTGTGCTACATCCTGCATATCTGTCTCTTTTTGGCCTATAGAAAGTGAAAAAAGCATGTTGCAAGAAGAAACATATTCATAGATTACTGAAACAATCTTCAACTGTAGCTTTAAAAGGCTTGAAAAGATTTGAAACTAACAGCAGGGTTCCCACTCAGAGCCCAAAACTCTTTCTGGATATTTCCAATGAGAATTTAAATTATCACGACATCGGCATAACAATATTTAACCGGTTTGACCAAATCTGTGGCAGCCCAAGAGTCCACACTTGATGGCTCTCTCCAGAGTCCATCTGGTCTTGGAGCGAGACAGGGAGGTAAAGCAGAGTCTCTTTATTTAGTTTGGTTCATGGTCTTTCCACAGAGGTGCAGAGGGAGAAACATGAGCGAGGGGTTTTAGATATCGTGAATGTGGTTTTGAAAATTTCCAAAAATTGAATATCGAGTATATCCCTGTAAGAATAGAAAATACAGAAAATGTATGCACTTCTGTGATTCATTTACAAATATTTCACTTTGTTCACGTGACATCAACATTTTCAGACCAATATTACTTCACACTAGGGTGACCAGAAAAAAAATGTCCCAAAAAATTCGGGACAGTCCCGAAATTCACGCATGTGTCCCAAATCCCGAATCCTGTCCCACGTGTCGAGAATTTCATCCTTGCCCCGACTGACACCTCGCAGAGTCTGACCTGCACGTCATTACGCCCCAAACACTGTATGAGAGGCTGTGGTGCTGCTGGAGTCTTTAAAATGCATTGATACAGACCTATTTTCTGTGCAATTTGATTGAAAACCGCTTCTCCTCGGGCGCGCGGCTGCTCGTACTTTGGCGTGCTGTGTGCAAGATCTGACCCAGAAGTAGGTGCGCGCCCTCGGCGAGCAAGTTGTCTGGCCCAAAGTGTAGTGATAACACACAGGGAGCGTGGGGAGAGAAGCGGCTGCAGCTGCTGCCTCTGTGTCTCTATGAGGAAGTCAACATCAGATCACAGCTCATAGGACAACTCCACTTAAGTAAAAGTTGGTCATATATGTTTGCCGTTCCGCCCCAAAATCCTCGTGCGTTGTGGTGGGTTTGGCCCCTGGAGCCTGACTCCTTGCGCGAGGCATTTCGCTTGCCATCCTGCTCCAAAATCTTGTGCGTTGTGTTTGGCCCCTACGCACTTCTTCCGCGCACAGTTGACTTCCCACTTCGCCTTGGACTCTCTCGACAGAAACTAAAGTCAGATACTTTTGTCATGACACTCATTTTGCGTGGTTTCTAACAGTAGCCTGCTTAACAGAAATGTGTTTAACAAATGTGTATAACAAAAAGTTATAAGGTTTCTGTTTCTGCACTATGTGCTGCGAATGATGCAGGCATCTAGACACTCTCACAGACCTGAGCGCACTCCTCTCCCCTCCTCCGCATTCACCCCCAGGTTTTCCAGAACGTGTGGGAACTCTGTACAATGACAAGACTTGGACTGGACTTTAGACTTATGCAGCTCTGACTCAGAACTTGCCTTGGACCTGAAGTCAAACTTACAAAACTCTGACATGAACAGAATCTAAACCTGTTTCCTCCACAGCTCCAGAGAGAAAGTGGATCTATATTTATATCCGATGTAAAAGCGACAGATGAAGTGGTGAAGACGACGACGAGTGTGACGCTTCCCAGACTCCAGCTCCAGTCTGCGGTCGGAGCAGTGGCAGCAGACAGTAAGCTTCTTATTGGTTAGATCACACACAGATCCAACAGGCTTTACGAAGCTTAACCACAGAACACACACACGTTACACACACTTCTCACACACTTTACCCATACACAGAGACACACACGGAGCCAGAGTTTGAACAGACGAACGGCTTCAGACCAAATGGTGAGAGATGCATTCACAGCCGAGCAGACAGTTGGTTCCACAGAGTCAGGACAGAAAATGTAAAATATAGGATCAAAAGGCAGCGTCGTGGGATTGTGTTGAGTCACATTATCAGCTCAAATCTCTAGAGTTACACTGGGTCAACAGGACAGTTTTTCTACAATTTCTCCACTTACAAAGCTCACAGATCACTTCAACCACACAAAAGAGAATGACATGCCTCTTTGATCAAACTGTATATTTGTGTGATGAGAATTTAAATGATTTGTTCTGGTAACATTTCTGTCTAAACACCTGCTCACTGAGTCACAATCTGTCCGGACGCCCTGGACACCTGTCGACGTCAGACTCTGGATTCTCAACAGCAGAGGAAAGAGGAGGCTCAGGACTGACTGGACTCACTGCAACCACTGAAAACCTTTGGCCACTGGACACGACAGACTCCAAAATGTTCAAGACCCGCTGTGACGGCGTGTTTGCAGCATGGAATCTGCACGCCGTGTTCATGTAACTACGACAGTCGTGAGAAAAGATCCACCGTCAAATGGTTGAGTCGTGTCAGACCTTGATTGACAGTCGAGCTCTCTATGGACTGAGCTGAACCTCTGGACCAGGCCTGTCCAAAGTTTTTTCATCAAGAGCCGCTTGTGGGGCCATTCTAAGACTGCTTTCACACTGCAGCCTTTGGTCTCTAGCCCTTTCTAGACTTTAGAACTTTCCAGTTTGGTCTTTTGATCCACAAAATTGTGCCGCATGTGACAAGTAAACCAATGAAATGTTACGCTGCCAAACGCTGCTTCTGATTGGTCAAATATCCTGTCAGTCTGTGTCACGTCCTTTTTCGTACCGGAAGACCCGATTCGTACCATTAGCCTTACTTCTTTTACATTGTTTTATTCGCATTGAAATTTTAATTAAACACAGACGAAACTAATCTATTAAACACAAAATTCCCTTACAGAGTTCAACAAAGTAAATGATTATAAAATTAGACTATTTCTGTTTAAAGCCGTAAATGCCTGATTAAGCTAGTTCCGGCTGCTATCTGCTAGCTTAAAATGACGATAAATAAATGTGCCGTTTTGGGCTTTCTATTGGCAAACTTTTGCAAGATACATTCATAAATATCAATATAAAGAAATAATATTAACTGTACACTTACAAATAATGTGTTTAAAAGACGTAATTTCGGTCTGCGCATGCGTCATTGACCTAAAAAGGACTTTCCGGACGAATCGGGTCTTCCGGACGAAAGTTGACACGACATGTGCTCTTAGTCAATCACTGTCACAGCCTGTCAAGCCTCACTTTGGTCATGATTACTTCCTCAAACAAACTAGTTTTATTCTTACTATGCTTTGCGTTTACAAGGCGCACGGACATTGACAACAGAGACAGGGCAACAGAATGTCTGCAGTGTGAAACTCAAGAACTCAAACTATATTATTAGATACTTTTGAAGGTTTTAAGTCCAAACCTAATCTAATATGTTGTGTGTTTGACTGAAAAAAAAACAAAATGTTTGACAAAATGTTTTTCTGTCACAGACGGAAGAGACAATCCAAGAATGAAAAGATCACCTTATGTTTATCATTTAAAATGTTACTAAACATCTGTTTGCTTGTTCTGCTTGTGTCTGGTGAAGCTCACATCATTTGCAGAAATAAAAAAAAAATCTGTCAGATTTTTGCTTCTAAAAAGTTTGGACAAGTAATTCAGTCCATCATCACAGACTTCATTTCTGGAGCTTGCTTTTATGCTACACATCAAGTAGAGCCCCAAACGTGGCATTTTCCAAAGTGTTATGCGTAGGAGCTGGACGTGTGCGCACTAAAAACATGTCCCATTGACCGATTTATCAACCAGAGAAAGTGTATGACAAATACTCTGAAGCTAAACAGTACAGTCGTCAAAAGCATCTAAAATCAATGCTAATCAATGCTACAACTGGTATTGAAACAAGACAATAGTATCAATACAAAAAAATGCCTTAAACAGGACACAATTTGATCAAGACTAGTTAAAACTAGACTAATGCTCTGTTTGTCGTCCGGTCTGTCTCGTTCTCTGTTTCTGGGAGGGCATCTGAGTTAAAAACACAGCTGCAGGTTACAAACTGACAGCAGAAAAGAAACGTCTCAATCTTTTTTTTCCAGAGAGACGCCGCTTAAATGTTCTGATTTAGTTCAGCTCAGGGACAAAGTCGACTTAAACGCTCCGAGTCGAGTTTGGAAGTTTCAAGTTAAAAGAAGAGGAAACCTTCAGGGAAACTCACGTGGAAGGAAAAGTGACAGCGACAGATCAAACGCTTCGTACAAGACAGATGAGGAGAGAGAGAAGAGAATAGGGAGAGAAGAGGGAGAGAGAGAGAGAAACGCTCCAAACAAGACAGATGAGGAGAGAGAGAGAGAGAGAGGGGGTGATGAAGGAGAGAGAAACGCACCACACAAGACAGATGTGAAGGGAAGAAGAGAGAATAGGGAGAGAGAGAGAGAGACGAAGGAGAGAGAGAGAGAGAGAGAGAGAGGGAGAAACGCACCAAACAAGACAGATGAGGAGAGAGAGAAGAGAATAGGGAGAGAAGAGGGAGAGAGAGAGAGAAACGCTCCAAACAAGACAGATGAGGAGAGAGAGAGAGACGAAGGAGAGAGAGAGAGAGACGCTCAAACAAGACAGATGAGGAGAGAGAGAGAGACGAAAGAGAGAGAACAGGGAGAGAGAGAGAGAGAGACGCTCCAAACAAGACAGATGAGGAGAGAGAGAGAGACGAAGGAGAGAAAGAGAGAGAACAGGGAGAGAGAGAGAGAGAGACGCTCCAAACAAGACAGATGAGAAGAGAGAGAGAACAGGGAGAGAGAGAGGAGAGACGAAGGAGAGAAGAGAGAACAGGGAGAGAGAGGGAGAGACGAAGGAGAGAAGAGAGAGAACAGGGAGAGAGAGAGGGAGAGACGAAGGAGAGAAAGAGAGAGAACAGGGAGAGAGAGGGAGAGACGAAGGAGAGAAAGAGAGAACAGGGAGAGAGAGAGGGAGAGACGAAGGAGAGAAGAGAGAGAAAGAGAGAGAACAGGGAGAGAGAGAGGGAGAGACGAAGGAGAGAAAGAGAGAACAGGAGAGAGAGAGGGAGAGACGAAGGAGAGAAGAGAGAGAGAGAACAGGAGAGAGAGAGGGAGAGACGAAGGAGAGAGAGAGAGAGGGAGAGAGGGAGAGACGAAGGAGAGAGAAGAGAGAGAGAAGAGGGAGGGAGAGAGGGAGAGACGAAGGAGAGAGAGAGAGAAAGAGAGAGACAGGGAGAGAGAGAGGGAGAGACGAAGGAGAGAGAAAGAGAGAGAAGAGCGAGGGAGAGAGGGAGAGACGAAGGAGAGAGAGAGAGAGAAAGAGAGAGAGAGGGAGAGATGAAGGAGAGAGAGAGAGAAAGAGAGAGAAGAGCGAGGGAGAGAGGGCAGAGAAAGAGGAGGGGGGTATTGCATAAGATAAAGTCACATTCACAGTGAGTCACACTAAAGTTGAACAAAAAGTCTAAATATTCTCCAGTGAAAGTGAATCTACCCAGTTGTGTGATGATTATTTAGAAATGGGTTTATGTAGAGTTGTTTTCAGTCTGTACACATTTATTAGACTTTTTTATTTTTTAGAATAGTTTTAAAAGCTGAAACTGAGACTTGGGACATGACTTGCACTCCTGGTGAAAGACTTGAGACTCACACTTTGGACTTAAAGACTTAAAGACTGAGACTTGACTTGGACTTGCAGCTACAGACTGAAAATTAGGGCTGTAGTCAACCAAAGAAATTCTTGGTCGACCAAAGACATGTCTCATCGACCGATTAGTCGACTAAAAAGGGGGCGTGGCTAAAGCTCCGAAGCTAAAAAAATATAGTTTGATCTGACAATTTATCTGACACAAATTGGCAAAAAGGCAAAAGTGCAATGAAGTTCATGCAAAAACAACAATTTACACAGAAAATGAATATGAATATGAGTGTGTTTATAGCAAAAAGGCAGCCCAGCCTGAGCCTGGGCCCACATTTCTCACGTAGTTGTCGGGCCTGGTCGGGTTCGGGCCAAGACGCAGAGCTGCACTGAACACGTGCGCTTCGCGGATGATTGACATCCGCGCCAGAACACAGCGCAAAACCACCGCTGTGACAAACAGCGAGTGTTTAAGTGGCAAACTATACGGCGTGAGAAGTCAGATGCACCGACGCGGAGTGAGAAGAGAGAGACAGAAGACTTATGAATAAGCGCGGAGCAGGTAAAAGAGGAAGGAGAACGAGAGACGGGGAAGGCACTTCTTTCATCGCCGCGGATCAAGTAAAAGGTGAGGAAGAAGAGAGAGAAAGTGCGCACGTTAAGGGCGCGGGATAAAAGAAGGAACAAGAGGGAGAGAGAGAGAGAGAGAAAGAGAGAGAGAGAGAGAGAGAGAGGAGTGTGCGGTGGAGGAAGCGCTTTTAGTGGAGAGACACTCTTACATTAAACACATGAGACACATCCTAAGAAGCTTTTTCTGTCATTAAAACGCCACAGTTCAGTGAGTGAGCGGGGCGGGCTCGCTTCGGGCTCGGCCTCAGACACACAGAGACTGACTCGGGTTCCGGTCGAGTTCGGACACGACGTGCGCGGGCTGGGGGTGGGTCGACTAATAAAAATTTTGGTCGACTAAAGCCCCATCGTCCGACTAATCGACTAAACGACTAAAGAACTACAGCACTACTGAAAATATTTGTCAAAAGACTGAGATTCCTTGTGAATCCAACATGCAGGACATATATGGATGTTCCCTTCTGATGAGATGTCCTGAGTTGTCCCTGATCTCTGCTCGTTTGAGGACTGTAGATGTTTCAGACGTTGCTGTTCCTGAGACAGAGAAGGACAGACGACGCTCCATTTGTCTGTTTGTTCTTGAACAATCTGCTTCTGTCTTTTTGACTAATGGTTGTTTCATTGTTTGCTAAATCTTTCTGCAGACTACAGGAGTTTTGTCTCGGTTTTCAGCCCGATGCTTTGAGCCGGAGAACGCAGCGTGCTCCAGCGTCTGTGTGCGCCGCTAGACAAAGCGTTTTGGGACGGACAGTCCGTGCGCTGTTGGAGCCGAGCCGGGGTTGTGCTCTGTAGTGGGATCCAACACAGTCTCATAAGAGGGCGTACTTTTACCACGACACAAAAACAGCGTATTTTGACCACGAGTTCACAGCTGTTTTTAGTACTTATGTTACGCTGCGCATTTAGCACGATATGAAAAAGAGTAAAAATGACACGAGATTTCACAGAGTCAAAAAAACACAGTTTTAGTTTGAAGCCACGTGGGGACGTTTTCTTCAGGTGAAACGTAAGTTTAGGCATAAAGTTACTAAAATGTGTAAGTTTAGGTCTGGGGCTTGGGGCAGGTTAAGATTAGGATCAGGATCTCGTTAATATTCATAAATAAGAACACGTCTGAACAACCACCATAGAAATTAACTGAGACTGTGACACAAACTATAATTACACAGGACGGCCGTGAACTCGTGTTAATCATACCTCATTTACATATTGTGTAATGTCGTGGTAATGTACGCTTTCTTGTGAGATCGGGCTCTGGGGTCACAGCCTGTCTGTGCTCTATGCACGGCAGGTGTAGTCTACAGCGCGCTCCAGTGTGCCGAGGCGAGGGGACAAAGTACCTCGAGGCAGAAGAACAGCGAGGAGAGACGTAGAACGGACCAGGAAAATATCAGACACGTTACTGATATTTATGTGCTGTAGAGACACAAGTTTAAGAGAGCTTTTTCTTAAACCAACCTCTGATTTAATTATTCTTTGACTAGTCGACTACCTCTCAAAGTAGTCATGAGGGACCTTTGATTAGTCGACTATTCTGTGCGTCGCTGAGACTCTGTCAGGACTGTTTATCAGGAGCATCATGAGGTTCACCTGCTGCACGAGCGAGGACCTTTACAACAGAAGCATCTTTAGCATCTGCTTTGAGACGGCGACGCTTCAGATGTCAAAGAAAGAAACGTTTCCTCGGCTCATGAAAGAAGACACTTTGCGCTCGATCACGTGACACACACACTGTTCTCCGCTCGCTGCTGCTCCATAAGTCTGTGTCAAGTCTCTGTTCTTCTGTCAGACTAAGAATCCTGGAAATGTCCTTATGTCTGTGGAACATTCTGTTTGGGACTAAAGTCTGAAAATCTGAAACTACGACACTGTGCAGACGGGTTTAGTCGACAGTCAGAGGCTTTGCAAAGGTAAATTGAACTGAATTTGGGTTTACGGATTTTCAGGTTATACCCAGGGCTCATAAACAGGTATTATACATGTGTTTTATTGGTTTTAAACGGCCGTACAAACCGGATTATTGCTCATAATCTGTTCATGTAAATGTCGGTGACTGCATCATTTATATTTAGTCCATTTCCTCCATCTCATTTCATTTAGTCCTTTCCTAATCCTTCCACTGTCTGGTTTCTCTGCAGCTCGTCAGACTTCAGCTTCACTAAACGACAGAACCAGACGGACACAAAGACTTTTAATAACCAGCCACGGCGACAATAACGGACTCTGAATGAGACTTTATCAGCGTTATCTGTGGTTCTCGTGTTATTCCTGCTTCAGCTCCGCCCACAGTCGTCAGCGCTTCATTAAACCAGGTCTAAACGTGAAGCTTTTGTCAGCACAATCTCTCCATCTCCACACCACAATGGAAACTCGCCGCGGTCAGCACAAACACAGCCACATTTGCATATTTCTACACAAGTCGCCACAGTCTTTATTTTCATTTAGCTTTTTTCTAATGGAAGAAAAAGTGTTTTCAGGGTCAAAATGTTCTTCAAACGCACCAGAGTGTTAATGAGGAGAATGGAAATGAGGTGATTTGAATTCTCACAGTTTATATTCTGCTCCACTCACACAAACCCAATCACTCATTTCTTACTGTTTCCTGATAACAGAAGTTGATGAGGTAATTATATCGTTAGTTCAGTGTTTTTGACCAGTGTGCAGCCGGGGGACACTAGTGTGACTAAGAAATCTGTCAGTTTTCAACATTTAATCTAGAACATTGGTTCTCAAGCTTATCGCGGGGAATTTGTTATACGCTCAATGTTAAAATGCACTGTACTTGTAGTTGCGCCTTTGTTACACAAGGGTGCGCACTTTCACACTCAAGCAACGATACGGACGCACAACACTGTCTTCTTTCTGGATAAGCGTCTCGTCGGAGTTTCCAACACTAAGTAAAAGAAAAGTGTTGCTTCTTCTCCCGTTTACCACCACATACAAGTGTGAGCTGGGCTTCTCAGTCCTCACTAAAATAAAGACTAAATACAGAAATAAACTGGACGCAGCACCAGATATGTTTCAATACGATACGTTCCAATCTGGTGTCAACGTGGCACTTTCCACGTTGACACCAGATTGGAACGTACTGGTCAAAGCAAGACAGGCCATACGTCTCATTAAATTTATGATAAAACTAGTGATGCACCGATCAGCTTTTTCAGTTTCGATCCCGATCCGATACTTTGGCTTTAAGTATCTGCCGATACCCGATATCAACCGATACCGTGTAAGGACTGAAATAGTTGTTTTTTTCTTTTCAAACATGAAAACATTCTCAATTGTCAATAAAACTGTTATTTATAGTTCAAGTCACACTAAACAACTTAATATGAATAAAATGTCAACATTATGAGATGTTCTGGATCAACTTTGCAGTAAATATCTCATTATGTCCAAATAAAGCACAAGGAGGATAACGGCTAAACGATATCATGGAGCCGATACCCATCCAGCAAATTGCTCTGGATCGCACGATATCCGATCCAGTATCGGATCAGTGCATCCTAGATAAACACAGTTAAAGATATAGTTTTATGAATTTCATTTTTTTGTACGGGTTGACATTTCAAGAAAAATATAACTGTTACATTGTTTGTTTACGTTTTAAACGTGATTTGATGGAAACACTTGCTGTTTTACTGTTTTATTCTTAAAACATAAAAAAATAAATAAATAAATTTCGCGTCCTTCCATAATGTGACAAGAGCGCGTGTGTTGGGGTGGTTGGGTCGCATGAGGTTGGTGCCAAGAAATAGTGGGTCGCCTGACAAAAAGTTTGAGAACCACTGATCTAGAAAGTAATCCAGACTTGATTAATGAAGGGATGTGGGAGTGTTTGGAACTTTTTGCAGCAAGAATCAAACCAAGACTAATCACAATTTACAAATGTAAAGAATAATTCAAAGATGATCGGTGTAACTTTTCCAATAAAAGGTTCCGTCACTAAGAAGGTCTAATTGTTTGTTTATAGATGATTTGACTTTCCACCTCTCACCTCCAGCTTTGTCGTGTCACTTGCTTCTCTCTGTTCAGACAGATTATATGGTTTTTACACTGTAAACACGATTTAGGTTTTTAATCAAACAAATTCCTCTCTTAATCTTTGACACCTGGGTAATATCAGCATGCATTCATATTTTGTTACAATTATGGCTTAAAAACTACTTCTTACAACAACAAAGTGAAACTGGAGAGGACCACCCCAGCTCAGCCAATCAGAGAGCTGCATTCGGCTCCTGATTAGAACTAAAATAATTTATTATTCAGTTCAGACTAGAGATGTCACGATATCAAATTTTAGAATCACGATTATAGCAAAAGGAAAAATCACGATTATGCGATTATTCATGATTATTGGCTTTTTTGTATAAATCTAAATGATTGGTTTTGATTTGCTGACAGTGAAACACTGATTGTATTACATAATATGATGTAGCCTAGAATCAAAATAATAAATGCATTATTTAAATAATTATCCTATGAAAAAAATTAAATAATAATAACTTAATGTTCAAACAGATTATTAATCAAGCTTTTTTTAATTGTCCCTTTAATGATTGCTTTAATATTCTCATTATACTTACAAGAAGAGCTTCATTACTAACTAATAATATATTATGTGTGAGATCTGTCATGTGACTCATGAAGGTGACGTCATCCACACGTTTTGTTTTCCCAGCGTCGTCATGACGTCTGCAGCGTCTCTGCTTTAGTTTTACTTTCAGATCAGAGTTTATGTCAAACGAAGCATAAATACTGTTTATTTTGTCGTGAGCTGTGTGATTCTCTCTGGAGCGCTTCATTTAAAGGATTTACGTTGTTTCTTTACCTTTACTTGGACGAACAGCGAGGGATGATCGTATCGAAGATGCTGGATCATGTTGGATGTGTTAGGCTTTAGCGCTTTCCGCACGTTTTGTGTATTAGACACTCTTCAGCCACACAAAGCCTGAATCTTTAAAAATCCCTGACTTGATTCTTTGGATGAATACAACTCCTGAAGCGCTAACTTCAGCACCTTTCCACTCAGTGATGAGTTGATGATACGCTGTTCTCCGCTGGCTCTGACCACGTACGGCAGTCATAAGACGTAAAAGACGTGTTTGGGTTTACCGTGAGTTGTAAAAATTCTACCAATAACCTACCGTGGGAGAAAATATTTGCGATTATGAAAAAACTGTTAATCTTGACATCCCTAGTTCAGACAGAACTCAGTAGTCTAATTTTTTCACAAAGTTCTGCATTTATTGTAGACTTTAGTGGGAAAGCACAAATGTTACTAATTTATAACTTAAAAAGTTAGCTACCCCAACTTTAATGGAACGTTCCAAGCACAGCAATGAAAAAAGCAACAAAAACTCCACCAGAAAAGTGACTTTAGTTCAGAGGTCTCCAACCAAACCAAACTGTCCATGAGCTACTACTGTTAGCGAGCACATGAAGGTGGCACATTTAGAAGCCATTAGGAAACATTATCCATTATCCATTCAAAAGTAGACACAACTCAACATGTAAAGTTACAATTACAGAAGAAAAAAGCATGGCAGGTGATGGGAGCTACTGGTACAACCGAGCTACAGGTTTGAGATCACTGTTCTAGTCAAACGTGAGATTCTAATGACAACTACAAGTTTCAAATGTCTATAAAAGAGAGAGGATTCATATTTAATAATATATTTGTTTTCTAACTGAAAGTAGACTCTTGCAGGTCTCTTCTGATGTTCAACATGTCATGATTCCAGCTGCACATAGAGCTGGCCGATACTGACGATATTTGGACGATATTCGCCAGTTCATTCTAAATGTGGTAAAATCTGTGTTCAAATGAGTTACACTGGACAAACATGACAACCGTAAGTATTCTGATCAGTTTAAAATGGCTTTGACTGACTTGAGCAGGTTTTGACTGTCTTAAATAAAACAGAACAATGCATTTATCTCAAAAGCAACAGAATTCTTTTCATCATTTAAAACTTGTGTGAAGTGAAATGAGACTTGTGCTGTTGCAGTCAGATTCAAACCAATCCAAATCTACTCAAACATGTCAAGTGTTACTAATTCTAGGCACACATAGTCCTTAGTTTTCTCATCTAAGATTAAATATTTGTAAAATTAATAAAAAAAAAAACTGCAGCAATTCTCATTACAAACTAATTTTCCTTATTTTAAGCTCGTAGAATTGCTTAACCCTCAGTTTAGCCTTTAAACTCTTATCCCTAGGGGCATAAACGTGGCTTTCTTGTTTAAAACATCCTTAGTGTCACACTTCATCTTTTAAATCGATTTAAAAACTGCTTAATTTATAGTAATACTCTTATCCCTGAACGGTGTATCATACCAAGATGGGGCTTGTAATATCCAAAAGTATTATAAATATTGTAAAAAAACTACAGCTTTCAAAACTCACCTTCTATGACATGTTACCTCCAGGAAACAGAATGATATGCTTCAAATCTTTGTATTTGACAACTCAATAATTAGAAATGAAATAACCTGTGTAAAGTGAAATGAGACCATTCAAAAATGAATAAACATCTAATTGGATGAATCTATATGCCTGATGTCCCTTGTCATTGGTCAATAATTGGCAAGTGAAATTAATTTTTCCCAGTTTTTTAAGTTTTTCATGTAAAGTGGAGATTTAGAGTTAAAAAATCACACTCTTCCTGGAGGCCTAAACGTGGCTTCTCATAACCCCTTAGAATGGTCATATTTTCATCTTTTTTCTACTTTAAAAACTCAAATTCATAGAACTACTTCTTCTCATACCAAATATATAACATACTTTTAATAATTTAACCCTTTATCTCCCAAAAAGCAAACAAAATTCAACTATTTTATCCTTAAAAAAAAATAAATAATAATAATAATTGGTATTGCTATATAATCAAATCAAATCAAATCAATTTATTTTTGTATAGCCCAAAATCACAACAACAGTCGTCTCTGAGGATTCCCAAGGTTATTAATTTTAGCAAATATGAATAATAGGAATCAAAATAAACAATACATTTCAATGAAACATTAATCAGAAATGCCATTTCAAATTGAGTAAGCTTTATATATTTATTTAGCCCTTGGGGGTAGTTCAAAGATTGGCAGCCCGATCTTGCCCCTTTGTCTTAGCCGGTCTTAGCCTTGGTCTTAATTATCCTCTGTTGGCCACTAGTGGTCTCTCTCCAAGCTCTATACACTGTCAGTGTAGAAGGTGTGGCTCCAGCCAGATGTGAGAGTGAACATGGGTCAGTGTGAATGCTATGGAAAGGCCAAAGAGGCCAACATTTTTTTTAAATTTAAAAAATACATGATGGCCTCTTTGGCCTTTCCATAGCATTCACACTGACCCATGTTCACTCTCACATCTGACTATCTTTTTATTAAGTCAACAGCTTTATGTAAAAGAAAAGACACATTTTTAGACAAAGTTGTTAAAGTCTGTCAAGTAAATAGACTTTCACCAAATAGATTTCTATTATTGCAGTTTTTTTTTTCAAACTGAAGCTGCTGCTACAGTTCTCTTTTGCCTGTGATCCTAAAGCAGCTGCTCACTTGTCACAGGCGTGAGCATGTGTCAGGTTCAATGAAACAAACTGCACCCCTCACATGCTGGAGCCACACCTTCTACACTGACAGTGTATAGAGCTTGGAAGAGCCACTAGTGGCCAACAGAGGAATATTAAGATCAAGGCTAAGACCGGCTAAGACAAAAGGGCAAGATTGGGCTGTGGATGTGAAAATGAAAATGTCAAAAGCCACATTTAGGCCCAGGATGAACAGAGGGTTAATGTACACATTTTTGCACATCTTCAAAACAACATTCACAATATTATCTACAATTCAATATATTGCCCAGTTTTTTATGGAGCTGTGAATATTGTTTAAATGAGCTAAAGTCCTACAGTGAACCGGGCAGATGTCCTAATTATCCTCAGATGAGACAGAAACAGACTATTTCGTCCTAAAACCCACTTTGTGCCGGACCAATCAGGCGCCAGGATCGTGTCTCTGAAGGGAAACGGCCTGGAACGCTCCTCTGTGACTCTGATGTGTTATTCATGAATCAAACATAATGAGTTTCTAATGAACTGGGACTTCACGGAGCGGTAACGACCTTTGACCTGGATTAAACCAACCCGGAGCAGCGTTTATGATTCTCATGTGTGAATAGGCTGGTGCAGGACTCACCCCGTTCTTAGGATAGGCCACCCAGCCCAGGTCTCCCATCACCGAGCGAGAGTCCAGCAGGTTCACTGGAAACACAAACACATCAGATACATTACATACAGATACATAAATACATTTTTAACCCTAAAACACTTTCACTATAAAAAGTGACACCATCACTTTTCCCGGGTAATTTTCACCTGATATAATAAACCCATAAAAAATAGATCAAAATATGAAACACTTGATAAATTAGAGTTGTTTTCTTTTATTTTCAACTGTGATATGTGGAACAAAATGGAAAATAAAAATAGGAAGATCCTATTGACCCTATTTTGTCCCGCCTACTTTTCTAGGACGTGCACTTCCTGTTTAGCTGCATTTAGCCTGTAGATTTCAGTCAATGGGTTTATTATATTTAATTAAAATTGCCCCACAAGACAGACAAACAAACACGTTAGCTACCTTAACAGAGCTAAACAGGAAGTGCACTTCCAAGCCAAGTGGGCGGGACAAAATAGGGTCAATAAACACACATAAAGCTGAACAGGACTTTAGTCGTCTCCAGAGTTTACCACCAGCTGTAATCTTATCTCCACGTTCATCTGACGTTTGAGTGACACAAGGAGATCACCCAAATGTACAATACATCAGGGATAGTTTTAGTTCAATGGACAGACTAGGAATGCATCGATCTGAGACTGGCATCAGATGTTGGTGCAGATCCAGGGCATTTTGGTGGATCGGGTATCGGCTCCATGATATCAGTTCAGCCGATATCATAGTTGTGACTTTAACTGGACATAATGAGACTCATTTACTGGCAGGTGTTGATCTAGATTGTCTCATTATGACATTTTATTCATACTAAGTTGTTACGTTGTGGCTTGCATGCACTATAAATAACAGTTACATAACACTATATGTTCAAATGTTTTATGTTTAGATAACAAAAATAAGGTATTTCAGTCCTTGCACTAGTATTGGTTCATATCGGGTATTAGTAGATACTTAGCGCCAAAGTATCAGAATTGATATTGGAACTGAAAAAGCTGGATCGGTGCATCCCTAACAGAGACATTAGACTGATAAAACAAAGATGATCTGCACCAAACTAGAGCCACACAGTTAGTTTCCATCTGCAGCAAAGTGGACGTTGCTTTTTGTTTAACGTCTTGTGTGCAGACACTGAGGTGGTTCAGGAGTCTCACAAACTAAACCACAGGATCAACCTGGGCCACCCACGAGCTTCTAGAACACAAAAATATGCTGTTCACAAAATAATAAAGTAACATTATGTCTTCTTTTTGAGGTTATTTTGAGGACACAGCCTGACGAGATGCTTAAATTCAGCCTGTGTGCCAGAGAACAGTAGTATGTCTTGAATTAAAAAATATAATCTACAGAATAATACACTGAGAATAACGAAAACGACAAAGCCCTGAAGTGAAGAGTCTGTTGCAGAGTTTAGATCCACATGTTCACTCGTCTGCAGCTGGTCTCACTATTATAAAACCTGTTCCTGGAGGTGATTAGACGCTTAATTAGGCCATAAAGCAAAGATAAATTAGGCTTAAGTAGATCACAGAACAGACCTGCTTCACTCACAAACTCTCTCTAAGGATCAGACACACGAGGAACACAAGCTCACTGTTGATACGTTATGATAAAGTGTCTTTGTAAAACCCACTGAAGTGTGATTATGAAATATACAATCACACCTACGTTTGTTCATACAAATCACTGAAAATCTATCACACCTTTTACAAGACTTAACGGTGCATTATTCATCTGCTTCAAGATGTTCGGAGAGAAACAAAATAGTGTTGTTAGGTAATTCAGAATACTATTTAAAAGTTTTCTGTTGCAGTTTTAACCCTCTGACACCTATGGGGACATTTTGTGCACATTTTGCAGTTTTTTTTTATTGTTAGAAAGAAATAGGTTGCCTTGGGGTTAGAGCCATGAAAAGTTCCAGGTAATGTTATTTTTGATCAAATTAAAAAATGCCACCTTCAAACCTCACCTAGCCCCGCCCACTTCTTGGCTACATGTGTTGCTACACGTTTGTGCCCCATTGACTTCCATTATAAACTCACTTTTTCAGCCTGGTGTAATACAGACATTAAATAATGTGAGATCATGAAATACCATCTCAACCTAAACTTCTGGGTTGAAAATTGAATAATTTGACATTTTTGGTGAGTTGAGACCCCCCCAAGGGTATTTTATAAGGACGTTTTTGTAAAGCACTCCTGTTCTATACATGGCCCCTGTGTAATATTGAAATGTATGATCAGGGCTTAAATGGTCTGGATGTGTTGGTGACGAGTCAGGGGAGAGGCCTGAAGTGTTTGAGGTCTGGATGTGTTGGTGACGAGTCAGGGAGAGGCCTGAAGTGTTTGAGGTCTGGATGTGTTGGTGACGAGTCAGGGGAGAGGCCTGAAGTGTTTGAGGTCTGGATGTGTTGGTGACGAGTCAGGGGAGAGGCCTGAAGTGTTTGAGGTCTGGATGTGTTGGTGACGAGTCAGGGGAGAGGCCTGAAGTGTTTGAGGTCTGGATGTGTTGGTGACGAGTCAGGGGAGAGGTCTGAAGTGTTTGAGGTCTGGATGTGTTGGTGACGAGTCATGCTGCGTTCAGACCGGACAGCGTCTTGGCGTATTTGCGTCCATTTTCAATGTTAAGTCAATGTAAACCCGCGTCTTGAGCGTTTAAGCGAATTTTCCGCGCGTATTGACGTCTGGGGCGTCAGTTGACTCGCGTTTTGGCGTCTGAAAACGCGGCGTCTTGCGGGATTAGAAGCTGGAAGCTGCGGCGGCCGCAAATTCGCCCGAAGCTGCGGCCGCCGCAGAAGTTGGGAAAATCCATCTTCAGACGCGTTGGAAGCCGGCGTCAGCCAATCAGAGACTACACACTGTGACATGTTGTTTCCCTGTCACACCAAGGGGGAAGACGACTGTTTACTGAAGTTTTTAATAACTTTTTTAACGAAAGGTCACTTGTTTGGGGGCTTTTTTCAAAGACTTGGCTTCGTTTTGAAAATATGGAGACCAACGGCCAAAAAACACGATCTGGACTTACAACGCCTCACAATGGATCTATTAAAAATGCCCGGTGCCCTGCTGTACAACGGGAGGAGCTGAGGACGGAAACAGCAAAAGACACTTGTCTGGAGGGAGGAGAAAGTTGTGTGATCGGTTTTTAAGCTTCCGTTTTATAATGCAACAAGCCTCTATTCTCTCTCTCCTTCTCTCTCTCAACGTGGTCTGTCTACGAGCAAAACAAAGCCTGTAAGGAAGCGGAGCTGGAAGCGCTTTGGGGCGTTGAAAAGTGTCTTTTTGTCCATCCAAAGCTTGACCGCGTCAGAAGCAGCATAGAAGCTTTATTGAGGGCGTCAAAGCAGAAATAACCGGCGAATTTTCCACGCGCGTTTTTAGGCGAATTTAGACGCAATAAGCCGTACTGTCCGGAGTGGTCTGAAAAGTGTTTTTTTTGAGGCTGGAATTGTGTTGGTTGCATCAGGGGAGATGTCTGAAAGTGTTTTTGAGGTCTGGATTGTTGGTGACGAGTCAGGGGAGAGCCTGAAAAGTGTTTGAGGTTCTGGATGTTGTGTTGGTGACGAGTCAGGGGGGAGGCCTGAAAAGTGTTTGAGGTCTGGAAATGTGTTGGTGACCAGAGTCAGGGGAGAGGTTTGAGGTCTGAAGTGTTTGAGTCTGGATGTGGGATGTTGGTGACGAGTCAGGGGAGAGGCCTGAAGTGTTGAGGTCTGGATGTGTTTGGTGACGAGTCCCTGGGGAGAGGCCCCTGAAGTGTTTGAGGTCTGGATGTGTTGGTGAGAGTCAGGGGAGAGGCCTGAAGTGTTTGAGGTCTGGATGGTTGGTGACGAGTCAGGGGAAGGCCTGAAGTGTTTGAGGTCTGGATGTGTTGGTGACGAGTCAGGGAGAGGCTGAAGTGTTTGAGGTCTGGATGTGTTGGTGACGAGTCAGGGGAGAGGCCTGAAGTGTTTGAGGTCTGAGTGTTTGGTGACGAGTCAGGGAGAGGTCTGAAGTGTTTGAGGTCTGGATGTGTTGGTGACGAGTCAGGGGAGAGGCTGAAGTGTTTGAGGTCTGGATGTGTTGGTGACGAGTCAGGGGAAGGCCTGAAGTGTTTGAGGTCTGGATGTGTTGGTGACGTCAGGGGAGAGGCTGAAGTGTTTGAGGTCTGGATGTGTTGGTGACGAGTCAGGGGGAGAGGTCTGAA